>PVKE010031301.1:0-19108 GCA_004027555.1 Craseonycteris thonglongyai
CGGTTCCACAGGGTGGGATTTGGTTCAAAAGAGGGAGCTAACTTGTCTGAGGTTATCATGCCAATTTGCCCGGGTCTTGGTCTTGAACTCAAGTCCAGGACATCTAGGACATTTCGATGGTATCACACAGCTGACAAGTTTTTAATCATTAACCATTCACTTTCAATACCTTTAGTTATTATGACAAAAGTAGTAAATGTTCATTGCAGAAACTCACCCATCCTCTCTCCACCCCCCATGGAAATACTCATGCGTTTCCTTCCAGGTTTTTTTTCTGAGCCACTATGGTGCACAAACAGGATTAGACCTCATGTAATTTTATGCACCACCTTTTTTGCGTGCTGTACTGGGAACCTTATTTTATGGCATTGAACATTATTCCTTAAAATCATTCTTAGTAGTTGTATGGCAGTCTGTGCTATAGATATGCCACAATTCTAATAAATGCCATTACAGGCCATTTGAGTAACCACCAGTTTTTCAACACAAAGGTGTTGTCTAACCATAGCTGAATATAAATCCCTGCTTATTTTGCATGCTGTATGAAAATCCCTGCACACAGAAATCATAGTTATTGTATAATTTTGGAAATTCTTGGAAGGCCAGTGAATCTGTAAAACCAAAGTTATTTCATGTCACTATCTTAGATATCCTTTAGAGTAAATAAAATCAGATCACTTTAGAGAACAAATCTGTTTAGCTCTGACTTGGTCAAAATTGACATAATCATTGTTAAATTAGCTACGTCTCTATTTTATTAGCCAACTGTAGGAAGTACTAGAATAATCTGCCTTATTACTTGGTAGATAAAGTCTCTAGCTTCACAGTGTATTTTATAATGCAAGTAAAACAAATAATAGTAATAGTGATGTAGCAATTACTATTCACTGAACATATACAATGTGCCATTACACGTTACACTTGCGCTTCACAATGGCGCAGTGTGATAGGCACTAGTTTTATCCCCACTTTATAGAGAAAGAAACTATAGCTCAGAGAGATTAAGTAACTCGCCTAAGGTGACACAGTGGCAGAGTACAGACTTGAACCCAGACTTGCCTCAATCCAAAAACCACAAGACTGGGTCCTCTCCAAAGAGATTCTGATGAAGTAATTTTTTTTCTTGCTGATTTGAATTATTTTACTAACAGTGGTTCTTAACCTTTTGGGGATGATAAAACTGTTTGAGAATCTGGACTGTTGCCTAGAAAATGGTATATTTGAAAAGGTATAAACACAATTTAAAATCAAATTTCAACAGATAAGAGAAAAACCGTGGACTTGATCAGTATCCTTTGGGTCTTTATAAATTTTCAATCTTTTGGACTCTTGCTAAAATGCAAATCGTCCTATAAGAAGAACAAATGGAATGCCTGTCAACTGAAATTGTGACATTTATGCCGTGGGAGACAATTAGTAAATGGAAACAAACAGGAAGCATTTGTTACACATTGTAACTGTTCCTCCCCCCCCCCCCCCCCCCCCGGAACCAGCCAGTTCTGGATGGGACCTCTCAAATTTTTATCACTGACATTGAATCATAACTACAAAATAATTCCTAAGATATGATCTCACCGCCAAATAATTAACCCTCAAGATACCAACAATCTCTCAGAGAAATACGAAGTACAACTTTCATGTTATCCCCACTAAGATTAGGGTAGGTTAAAGAAACCAAAGAAATGTCCTTAAACATTAGTCTTTAAATATTTTAATATTACTACATGTTAAAAAGAGAAAAGAAGAAATCTCATTTGGTTTGGAAAAAAATCATGGACATTGCAAACAACACAGTGGTTTAAAATTTATCTATGCCACTATCATCGTGAATGCTTATAATTGATAGTAAATTGTTTCTCCGTTTTCAGTACAATTTTTCTGATCATCTCTGAACTCTGTGATGCCCTTGCTGATGTTAGTTTTAAAATTTAAACCAGTGGATTCATTTTCCCACTGTGGTACAAAACAAGAAAAGAAATAATACAGACTTCCACTTAATTTTAGACAGATAAATCACATAGATAAGGCTGTTATTTTAACTTTTCTATTTTTCTGTTCAAATGACAGGGTTCACCAGATAACACATTCCAAGATGTCATAAAGAAAATGTGCTACATGAATGAGTAGAATGATTTTCTTTAGGGGAACTGTAAGCACAGCAGGGGACAGTGGAACTCTTTATTAACTGAAATGTATTTTGAAAGTAAAGACATTGTATTGTGCCCCCCAATACAAATAAATGCATTCTCAATTAATATTTATATGATAAGTACTTATATAAAAACTAGGTACATTTGTTTTTTTCCTTTTAGAATATTTATTATATGTAACATATTGGAGGATGAAAAGCCATACTACATGAGTATCTGAGGCACTATGTAAACATCATATTTCCTGTTATGTTACTTGTTGGTTTGGAGTTTGTTCTTGCTGATTGGACAATATGAGTCTAATTCTCCCAGGGTTTAAATCACTCCTCAGTAGTAAGTTGGGTGTTCATAGAGGAACATTCATTCTTTCAGGCTACTGATACAGCATTTCCTGCACTGTAGGGGGAGGGGGTTGCTTGACTAGGTCAGTTTTATCATTTATGAAAGATTTGATGGAGGAAATTGAGACTAATAGCTGAATTATTAGCAGCTGGTTCATTAACTAGTACCCTACTGAGTGGCCTGAAAAGGTTGAAAATGTTTAACTCACTGAAATGGAAGGAGATTGTGATTGCGGAGAGGAAAGCTCATGTATGTATGTGTGTGTATATATATATATAAATACACAGAGGCAATTGAATATAGACTATGGACTATAATACGTCTTTTGTAAGAGTTACAGGGTCTCAAGCTGCTGGGCTGGCTTCAGGAGAACATGAAAGCAGTCAACCTACTTCAGCTGCTTCATCTTTTAGGAATGAAAAATGATGCTGAAATAACTTATCTGGCAGGTATGATCTGCCCACAATGGCTGTCATTTAGCTTCACAGTGCTTTCCTTTTCTTTCACCTTGCTGCATTTTTTTTTTTTGAACCCTGCTATTCAGATGTGGACTCTGGGCCAGTTCCATAGACAGGAGCTTGTTAGAAATGCAGCCCCAACCGCACCCACCCCCCAACCTGCTGGACCAGTAGCTGCATTTAACCAAACGCCCAGCTGATTCATCAGTGTCTGAACAGTTCTGCTTTAGAACACAGAAGTAGGGAGTGAAGACCCGGACACTTTGACCCGGAACAATTCCTGGAGCTCCCCCATGTGCCTAACCTTTTTCTAAAGGCAGCATCCTTGCTGGGAAAGCGGAGCTGCTGTTTTCGAGAAGTATAGGACTAGAAGGTGTTTGCAGCTCCTATTATTTCCCTCCCTCCTTCCTTTGCTTTCTTCCAAATAGTGTGTAGTCCAATCAAGCCTAACTAGTAACACCATTAAGTGAGATTTGCCAATTTGTGGCTCCAAAAGCCCACATCCCACAATTTGCACTAATTTCACCTTCTTTCCCTCAAAACTGTCTCTGGAATGACAAATCAAAAATTAGATGGATTCACAAGTCACCACCTTTACTGTCTCCCTAGGATGGATGCTAACTAATGGACAAATGAATAAAAGTTCAGAGTGAATTATTAATCAATCTGGACAGAACAGAAACAGGTTACTGAAGGAGAGGAAGGCTGTCAAGCACATTTGTCACTTTACTGTACCGAACTCTATTTCAAAGTCCCATAAAATGGAGACGAGTCTGGTTTTCTTTTAAGGCTGTTTCTACCTGGTAACAACCAAAACAGATTGAATGAACGCATTCCTATAAACCTCATAAACACTTTCAACTTATTTTTAAATGCCTTGCTCTGAGAATCTACAAAGACCGTATGCTTTCTTTTTACTGACTTATGTGAGAAGATAATAGTTTGCAGAGAAATTCAGTGAAGCAGCTGATAAAATGCTTTAAAAATATCTTTCAGGGAGTAGAGCAATAATAGTGACGTCAAAACAGTATCCCCATGTTCTCCATCCCACTTCCCCCAGTACTGGGCCCGGTACATTCATTTCTTCTCCTCAGCCAGACAAATGGAGTAGTGAAAATCAATCCTGTATGTCATTGAATTTTATAATACGGTTCTCTCTCTGGCTGTTAATAAAATATCCCCTTGGAAGGAAGCCAGAATACTCTTAGGCAATTTAGACTTTCTGAAATAGAGAAAAATAGGAAGGGGGAGGTAGCAGAGCAATATAGAAGTAAAAATTTAACTTTTGGGGTCAAAATTCTTACCTGAACATGGTGAGTCTGATTGTTTTTTTAAGTATTATATCAATACCAGTTTTTAGTTTGTTTGTTTAAGATTTATTTTATTGTTTTAGAGAAGGTGAGAGAGAGACAGAAGCGGGGAGGGCCCAGAGAAGTCCCCATAGTTGTACATCATTAGTTCTGACATGGTTTCATTCCACACAGGTGGATGGGTGGCCACGCAGGGCAGGAACCGAACTGGGCCCTTCCACATGGGAGGCGAGAACCTTCACTGCTGAGCAATCTCAGCTGTGACCAGTTTCACCACAGTTCAGCATATGGGTTTGCACGGGCTGGGGTGAGGATTTGAACCCAGAATCTTGTGATTGTGAGGCAATTGCTCAACCGCTGAGCTGTCCCGGCATTACTCAATACCAGTAGTTTAAAATGAACCATGAGTCCTGAAGTTATGCTGCATCCTCAATGCCCCACAACACTGAGAACAACAATCCCCTTTCATTTACATTTCTCACGGCTGCTGATGGAAGACCACCTGGGATAGTTGAAGCCCTCCAAAGTGGATGAGATCTTGCAGGGTCTCAAGAGCAAGTACTTGATAAAGAAGGGAAGGTAGGAAAAGAAAAGTTTTGCTGGGACGTTTTAAAAGAGTTCAAAATCAAAGTGAACATCCTGTTTGCAATCCTTTCCTTCACTACGTCGGAACTGAATAATGGAGGCAACCAGTCCAACTGTGAAACACCGATGAAGACCTGACCCTTGATGTCAGAGACCCACATCTGAACTTCATAGTCTCTGCTGTTTTTATGAAACTGTGAAGTCTTTATGTCCATAGTGGCTAGCACATGGCCAGGTTACTCAGGCCAGGCTTATTGAAGGAGTGGATTCCAGAGGAAGCTCTCACTGCGTGGACTTCATCCTTGCTCCCTTCATACTTTGAATGGAATTCCTTGTCCACACATGAAACTAAGTTGTGTAGAACTTTAGCCTGGGGCCATTTTAGAAAATGTCATTCATTATTTCTGATGGTGCGGTTGAAAAATTAAGTAAGCAGCTTTGTTCTAGAAAGCTCTGGTTCTCATTACCTTTATGATCTTGGGAAAGATGTTTATTCTCCCTGGGTCTTAATTGTCTTACAATAAAATGACCTCTTACATTCTTATACCACTCTTAAAGTCTGTAACTCTGGCCCCAGGATTTCAAACAATGACAAAAACAAGAGTCTAAAAATTAGAAGAGAGGGAGATTATAAATTGTCTATGAGAAAGTTTCATCCAAAACTCATCTTCTGTGCTTGATAGCAAATTATAGATAGTCTTTGGTTAAGCCATACCTGCTGTTGTAAATGTCAAACATATGTCTAGTTTTAAAGTGTAGTAAAAAACTATATTTCATTATAGTTTTATGGCATCTTTATTAAGATACAGTTCACATGATATACAGTTTACTCATTTAAAGTGTATACAATTGAGTGTCACTTTTATTATATTCAGAGTTGTGCAGCCATCACCACTGTCTAATTTTAGATCATTTGTATCACCTCCAATAGAAAACCGGTACATACTCATTAGCATTCGCTTCTCACCCTCCAACCCTTGGCAACCACTAATCCACTTTCTATCTCTGTGAATTTGCTTGTTCTGGGCATTTCATATACATGAAATCATATAATATGTGATCTTTTGTGACTGGCTCTTTTTCACTTATCATTCTCAAGATTTATTTATATTGTAGTATGTATCCATACTTCATTTTTTTTATTACTAAATAATATTCTATTGTATGGGTATAACGTATTTTATTTCACCATTTATCAGCTGATAAGCATTTGGGTTGTTCCACCATTTGGCTATTATGCATAATGCTGCTATGAACACTGGTGTGCAAGTTTTTGTGTGGACATGTTTTTTGTTTTTTTAATAAGATCTATTTTATCATTTCAAGAAAAGGTGCGGGGCAGGCGGAGGGTAGGGGCAGAGCAGTCTCTGTAGTCGTGCATCATTGGTTGTGACATGGTTTCATTCCACACAGGTGGACATGGGGCTGCTCAGGGCAGAAACTAAACCAGGGGCTTCCTGCATGGGAGGCAAGAACCTTTGCTACCATCCTGGTGATTACATTTCACCACAGTTCAGCATGTGGGTTTGCACTGGCAGGAGCTGGAAATCAAACCCTGGACCTTGCATTTATGAGGCAAGCACTCAACTGCTAAGCTTTGCCGGCATCCCCTGGACATATATTTAATTTCAATTACTTATATACCTAGGAGTAAATTGCTGGGTCATGTGGTAACTTTATATTTACCAGACTGTTTTTGAGGAATTGGTAGACTTTTCCAAAGCACTACAACATTTTACCATTTTCATCAGCAGTGTATAAGGATTCTACTTTCTCCACATCCTCACTAACAATTAATATTTTCCATTTTTTATTGTTAATATTCTAGTGAATATAAAGTGGTATCTTGTAGTTTTGGTTTGCATTTCCCTTATGACCTATTTTAACTAAATATCCTCCCATATTCTTTGCTGATTTTTAAATTTTGTTTAATTTTTATTATTGAGTTCTTTATGTATTCTAGATACTAGTTCCTTGTCAGATAAATGATTTGCAAAATTTTTCTCCCATTTTATACTACATTCTTGAATGCATTCATTTTCATTTTTTAGAAATGTTGGAATCCTGAAGCACAGATACCTTAATCTTGAGCCAAATAATTACCTTATACAGAGCCATGAAGAATTTGTCTTTATTTGTAAAACATCTATGACACAGCAGGATCATAAAAATCATGTACAATAGATGGTTCAGCTGTTTCCTGATGAGAGATTTGGCACCAACAAGAAAAACAATCTTTAAGTTACAAAGAGAAATAAGTATTCAACGGATATGTGATTAAAATGGTTCATAGTCTATTATTAATAGATATCTATAGAACACTGCTTGTATTGGGATTAAATAAGAACATTTAATATTTGAGTCTACTTATTGGGATTCAATGTCATGATAACAACACAAGAACATTTTTAGAAATCTAGATATACTGTAAAGTTTTTAAAAAATCATTCTCTAAAGATTTTCTTTTATTGTGTCCTTCTATGTATTTTCCAAATGTTGACTATTTGGTTTAATAATTATTTTACATGTTGGAAATAAGAAAGTATAATAAATACATCTAGACCTGGTTGCCAAAAAAAATGTATACCCATTTTAAGAGATGTTATCTATATTACTATTCGAAGTTGAAGTAAATTATGGTAGCAATGTGTAGTATGATGTTCACGCAAAAGACGGCATAATTAAATGAATGCCAGCATCACCATGTGACAGACAGGACAATCAAAGAAAATGGCAGAAGCACAGTTGTTGTTTGAGGAGCACGAGACCATTTTGAAGTGGTATTTAAAATTCGAGAACATTGCGGAAGTACAATGACAGTGGAGGTGTTGAGTATGCAACAAAACCTCCACACACCTAACAAATGCACACATTCGTGATAGATCTGAGATGCATGGTAAACTGAAATGCCATGAGCAGCAATACAAGTGGACACTTTGGTCAGCGTTGCTCAAGCAGTAGTTCACTGTAATCAGAAGTGTTTGGATGCTGATAGTAATAACTTTGAGCACCTCTTATAATTGCAGAAGTCAAATATCATTTGTATTTATCTTTTGTTATTGGTATATATTGAGTATTACAATTTTAATACAGTTTTTTCCTTACTTAAACTGTTTATACATTTTTTGGTAACCTGTGTATATATGTGTGTGTGTGTATATATATTCTTTTCTTTTTAAGTATCTTTTTCCCTAGAAATCAATGATGTCGATTGTTTAAGTGCCTTCATCACTTAATTTGTAGAAGTTAGAAGAGTTATCACAGGGTTAATTCAGTCACTGAACAAGTATCTGTCTATTTTCCACATTAGGGACTGGGAGTAAGGTGGTGGATAAAACACTGATTGTGCCTCATAGAGCTCAGAGGCAATAAACAAACAAAAATACAAATAAATCTAGACTTACGATTTTTAAATTGTTATAAAGAAAAAGAAGAGGGTGCTAAGAAAGAATAAAAGAGGGGTCTATTTAGACTGAGGGGTCAAGGGAAGTGCCCTGAGACATATGAAAGGTCAGACGAAGCCAGTTAGAGTGGGGGGAGAGCGTGCAGGCAGAGGGAACTGCATGTGCAGGGACCATGAGGCAGGAGAGACTGTTAGGTCCAGGAAGGGCAGGAAGGCCAGTGGGATAGAAGGTAGTAAATGAGGTGGAGAAGGATCGGAGACAAATCTAAGACAAGAGCAAGAGTCACTTCATATAGGAGGTTGTAGGCCACATTAAGGAGTTAGAATTTTATTCAGGAAGTAGTTGAATTGGTTTTGAGGGTTTTAGCAGAGGAAATGACACGACCTGATATAAGCTTTAAAAAGATCATGTTAGCTGCTTCATGAAGCTTGTGTGGAAGTAGAAACAGAAGCAAAAATGACCATTTAGGAAGCTTTTGCAGTTGTCTGAGTGAGTGATGATGGTAGCTTGGACTAGATGGGGTGGTAGAAAACCAATAAGGCGAATGGACTTGAGATTATTTTGGAGGTATGTAATGGTTAAGAACATATGTTCTAGGTTAGAATACTAATTCCCCCTCTTCCTAGCTGTATGACCATGGGCAAATTAGCTTCTCTATGCCACCATTTTCCTAGCAGTAAAGTATAAATAATAATAGGAATCATCTCAGAGTTCTGAAAATTCAATGAGTTAATAATGCTCTCTAGGCATCATAAGAGTACCAGTCACATAGTGAAGGTTTTAGTAAGTGATGGTGGTGTGTTTACTATGTAAGTGGGCAGGTGTTGGTGATGGTTTGGATGCAGAAGACGAGGGAAGTGTCAGAGAACTGCCAGGTTTCTGGCTTGAATACCAGGTGAGCAGTGGTGCCAGGTCCTGAGATGGAGGAAACCAGGGAGAAGCAGGACTTGAGGGGACAATCGAGGACCTGGTTTTGGATGTTTGAGGTGTGCACGAGATACCCTAGTAGAGAAGTCAGGCAGCTGGAATCTGGTGCTCGGAACGGCGCCTAGGCCGGAGGTGAGCTTGCAGTCAATATCAAACTAAAACGGACTGGATAGATTTGCAAAACAGTCAGCACTGGGCATAATGCAACCCTATGCTGACTGGCCAGTGTACTATCAAACAATTTGGTGATCTTGACTTTCCTTGGAGAGGTACAGATAAGGCAAAGAGAGTGCACAAATTGTCATCAAATAGACCATCTTTTGAACTTGACTCCCCATTTACTACTTGGGTGTCCAGGTACAAGTGTTGATAAATTCAGTGGGTGTCAGAGGAGGAACTATGGGCAACTCCCAGTTCCTATCTGGAGTGCCAGATAGGGCCTGTTCCCGGGATGGAGGAAAGTGGAAAGAACAAATTTCTAGAAACTTCAGCTTCCTTAGCTGGAGATCAGTATACCTTCCTCATTGGTGAGAACCAGAAAGAAAGTACATAAAATGCGTAGTGTAATGTTTTTTCTTTTGTGCTCTGGGCTCCTCTGTCCTTCTTACCTCAGCTCTATCTCTACCACCCCATCTATGAGTAGATCTGCTTCCATTTTAGATTAAGATGTAAAATGAGAACAGGGAAGGATCAGAGCAGGGCCAGGCCTTAGGTGAGGTGTATCAGGCACTCACCTTAGACACTAAAACACTAAGTAATCAAAATAAATATTATTTTTATGCATTTTTTTGAAATATCAAAATCAATGCAAAAAACCATGATCAATAAAATATTATATTCTTCATAAAGACTGAACACATACTACTGATTCCTCCTCTTGCCTCAAGCTCCAGCACTCAGTATGGCACTGTGACAAGGTAAAAACAAAGAAAACAATGCTTCCACTCCGGGGCCCCCAAGACCCTTTCTCCTTTCTTACAAAGTTGGTAGCTCAGAGCCAGGCAGCAAACTTGCATACTCCAATGACCTCCAGATGTTAAGGGATGTGTTCTCACAGCGTAGGATACTGGCTTCACTTCAGGGGTTTGAGGCTGCTCCTTGCCCAGCCCTCAGCCCTCTTCCATTAGTTGCAATGTGGGAGTTGGAGCAAGACACTCTGGTTTGCCCCACCTCAGCAAATGCAAACCCTGGTGACCCTGAAACGGTTGAGCAAACACAAAGTGAAATAACTCAATGCTCTATGAAAAGTGAGGGTTTAAAGTTCAGCTTCGCGCTTATCAGCTGTGAGTCTGTTCACTCGCTGCATGGCTCGCAGGGAGTTTTGTACTAACAATATGGACTGAGAAGATGAGCATTTCCATGCAGAGCGGGGAGCTATTTGCTTCGCAAGAAGCTGTCATTGCCAGCAGGACCACAGCAGGTCAGGAGCGGGCAGAAGGTGAATGGTGATCCTCCTCCGAGGAACACTTCCTTCTGATTTTGACTTAGAAAGCTGAAGGTACATGTGGAACATGTGGTGGCTGGTGACTTCCTGCTTTTTCCCATGAAAAGCAGAAAATTTCCAACTGAACTTATTTGGTAATTTAAACATTGTTCAGCAGGTGGTTAATGAGTAATTAAGGAACAGATTTGTCAAAGCTCATATCTATCCTGTAGAAGCCAATTGTGGAATTTTGAACTTTTGGCTCATTTTTCCTCTTACTAAAGCTGGGTCTGGGGAACCACATTTTTAAAAGTTATATTAGATATTTTTATTTTAATTTAAAGAAAAACAGTTTCCTAATTTTTAAAACATTTTGCTGCTAATGTAACATAGCCTCATAATGTGCATTTATTAATGGTTTGGGGTGAAACAGTAATGAATAAAAAGTCACATAAATTTCTCTGAAGCTGCAGAAGTCTGCATGTCGATGGCACTTTAAGATTGCAACATATTGTTTGGTGACCTTCATACCACTTGACTGCATGTACCTTAATCTCTCTCAAAAAAAGCTGAGCCTGCCCTAGATTGGTCAGTTGTTGATTTTGTTTTTAAACACAGTTTTTCATTTACTACTTCATAACATCTGGTTTAATTTGTACAAAAGGATGAAGTTCATTGCTGTATAACTCAGACACCCATCTTCAAGTCTGTAGGAAAAATAAGTGCAAGGGTTGCCATGAATTGAGACTGAAAGAACTTACAGATAAGCCAGATGGTACACTTGAATGAGTTAAAGTAAAGAATGCTTCAGAAAAATTGTAGAATATGTGCACTGAGGTACAAAGGGGAAGAAAATACCGTTTTGTTTTGTTTTTGTAACGAAGTATCTTTCAGACTTTGGAACTTTAAAAGTTCAGAAGCAGAATAAGTGTTGGGACAAATCAGCTTTTGTGGAAGTCACTGATGTGTAAATATGGGATCATTCTGCAGGAATATACCATCTTTATTTATCAAGAATTAATACAAAGACTTTTCAGATAATGAATAAATATTGATGATCCCTGAGCTACAGCATACCCATGGGAGTTTTATTTATTAATAAATAAACAAGATTTTCAATTATGTAGGTAACAATATTAAATAATAAAGTTGTAATACTTCATTCAAAGGGATCTCCCTTTCCATCCTAGCTAACTGACTAGCTAGCTAATTCTTCTTCCTTTTTTCCTTTCTCCCTCCTTTTCCCTTCCTTGTGCTTTCATTCTTATGATGTCCATTTGAGTGCTTAGATTATCTTATTTCCACCTCTATAATTATTAGTTCTAAATCAAAGCAGTCCCACTAAGGAAGAAAAAGTCAAGTTAGTCAGTATCTTTTTTTAAGCTCCTATTATTCATCCAAACTTTATGTTCTGTTTTCCCCATTATTATAGTAAGTGCCAAAACTAACATTTTTGCAGAAAGCCTCATCTGTATATTACCTCCTTTGAGTTAATATATATATGTCACTATGCATTATGCATGTGTGTGTGTGTGTGTGTGTGTATGGTATTTAGCTACATGATAAGGCTAATATTCTTTAAATGGCTACCTTATTTTGAAAAAATCTTCACCTGCTTCTCTAAGACAAATATGAATAGTCACTGCATTTGTAGACCAGCATTATGCAGAAAACCACTAACCTGCATTTCAGTTTCCAGGAAAGAAAGTTTAAAATTCCACTGCAAATTAGCTCTGTTGCCTAAACACTGGTCTAATAAGCACAGAGAACACTTTAATATCTTTCCTTGCAGAGCTAAAATATAACGCTGCTATCTTTTCTTCAGTGGTATTCTGCAAGGTGTGTTACTTGGTCCTGGAAATGTCCTGTCAAAAAGTCAGTGACCACGCGTTTTGGGGCATGGTTAGTGTGGCAGTGGTGTGGCATACTGAATTTTAATGTGAACGTGGCCTGCCCTGATTTCAGAAATGGGTCATGCATATGGGAACCATTGAAAACAATTGGGAGTAAGTTTAAGTAAGGACAATTTTGTTTTTACTAGTGACGGTATTCACCATGCTTCCACTGAAACATGTCTGTAAGCAGCTTGCATTCAAGAATTTGAATCGTTTCTAAACAACTTTTGGTTCTCTGGTGTCCGTTCTTTGCTTTTCATTGACCAACTGTGCAACCACTGCTTTGTTACTCTTCTAATAGCCACGTGCCTTCCCATCCCACCCTCCCCTCTATCAAATTCAGTATTCTACCTTTTCTTCAAGCTCAAGCCTTTCCTACTTTCACTTCCTTCTGTCTTACCTTTGTCCTTGAGCTGATTTTGGCTGGTGTGTTTGCCGTTCTCTAAATTCACACCTCCCTGGCTGTTCTTTGTGGGGGCTCCTCTATAAATTATTTTTAACTGGTGGGACATCTTTTACTGTCACCCACTAGCATGCATTCTCCTTCTCCTCCGAAGCTAGCTGCAGGCCTTTTCTTCTCCAAAAGGACCTCCCTGTATTTGAATTTCAGGTTTTTTACCCAGAATTCGCTAACTCTTGACTATTTTAATATACCTTGAGCCAAACAACCTGAATTTGTTGTAAACTTTCATAAACCTAGATTTTTATTCTTTATATATTTTGTAACCTCATGACACGTGCTTAACGGGGTGTGTCTCAGTTCAGGAAATGAACTACCAGGTTGTGGCCCTGGCAATATGGGAGCTAAGTCTGTTTTAATAAAGACCCATATACTAAGGTTCCTTCTCTGTCTGATGGAACAAATCAGGGAAAGACTTCCATATATATATATATATATATATATATATATATATATATATATATATATATATATTCTTTTTTTTTAACTTTCTTCATTGATAACAATTGTCTCTGAAAAATTGTTTATATAGTTATCTAACATGGTCATTAATATTATCAACTTTTTTAATTCCATTGTTTAATCTCTTTATGGCAGTATTACCTTTCTCGGAGTTAAGCTATAACAGTTTTTCTAGTGGAGACCTGTTTTTTCTGCTATCTTAACCATTTTTAGCTGTGCAGTTTAATACTATTTATATTATGCAACCATTACCACCATCCATCTCTAGAACTCTTCATATTGCAATACTGAAACTTCATACCCATTAAACAATAAATCCCTATTTCCCCTCCTGCCAGCCCCTCAAAACCAACATTCTACTTTCTGTCTCTATGATTTGGCTACTCTAAGCACCTCATATAAGTGGAATCATACTGCATTTTTGTTTGTTTGTTTGTTTGTTTTGCAACTGGCTTATTTCAGTTAGCATAATGTCCTCAAGTTTCATTCATGTTGCATATATGAGAATTTCCTTCCTTTTTAAGGCTGAGTAGTAGTCAACTAATGCGTGATTATACTGATTATTTCATATAGTTTTTAATAGTTTTTAGGTTAGAACCTTATTTTTGTTGATAATCACTGAAATTAGTTTATAATAGTATTAACTTGATATTCCTTAAACTCTCAATGTCCTAAGGCATTCACAATTAACAGTCTCATATTCTCATATATGTTGAAAAGGAAATATCTTTTTTTTAATTTCTCGTATTAAGAGAGAAAAGGTTTTGTTTAAAAATTGCTGTTTTCATCACCAAAATACAGGGTACATTAGTCACTTCTCAGAATTAGATACATTTTAGGCATGTTCAAAAATTAAAAATGATATTTAGATGTATAAATAAAATTTTTCATTAATAAAATAATCATGTCACAAAACATTTGAAGAATGGACACTAGAAAAATCATTTATAATTCCATTTCCCCAAATATAGCTTGAAATTTCAGTATCTTTCCCTCCAGTCTTGTTTGCTTATACATTTTTTTTAAACATTGATATTAACAGATTTAATTGAAAAGAGGAGAGAAACTACATTTGAACATTGAACAACATGGGTTTGAATAGTATAGGTCCATTTATATGTGGATTTTTTTTTTCAGTAAATCCATATAGTACTTTAAGTGTATTTTCTCTTATTATTTTTTGTTGTTGTTGTTAAATTTATTGGGGTAACATTGATTGATCACAATTACATTGTTTCCAGGTGTACAATTCTACATTACATTGTCTATACATCACATTATGTGCTCACCACCCAGAATCAGCTCACTTTCCATCACCATATATTTGTTTCCCCCTCCCTACTCCCCTGCCTCAGCTCTCCCATCCACCTCCCCCCTTACCCTCAGGTAGCCACTAAACTATTATACATTTTTATTACATAGTTCTGATAATAGCATATTGTAAATGCCTTCAATATTCTTAACACAGAAAACCTGTCCAATAGAAACCAAGGTAGCTTTACAAAGAATATGACCACTTGTTTGACTGAACTCAAGAGCCTCTTGGAAGGCACTGTGAGAAAAAGTATAGTTACAGTGTATGTTTTGACATCAAGGTTCTGCTACTCCATGTGATTAGGGAAGACTGGGTGGTTGGCAGGAATTCCCCAGTGGCTTTTCCAGAGCTGGTAGGAGCTATGCTGAAATTGGCCATATTTATGGAAAACAGATCTGCCTCTGGAAAGGAAGAAGGAAACAGAGACAGGCAGAGATGAAAGATGGAGACCCTGTGGGCCTCTTGGCGTGCTAAGCTACCTGGTTCCTGTAGCTCTTTCCCAGCGTCCAAGGATGCCACAGTATCCTTCCCTTAAAGCTCCTTTTCTGATTTGCTTTTGAGAATGGGGTTGGCTTCTCATCACTAAAAACTACCTGCCTGATTCACCTTGCCTTTGACCTATTTCTGTCCTGTTTGGGTTGTCTGAATGATTTACTAGCTCGATACTCTTCCTGCTGATACTACTACTCTCCAGTAAAACTTCACCCAACAAGCAGGCAGATGTAGTTTCCCCTGTTACTGTGACTTGCATCTACAAGGTCCTTACTATTATAAATGCTTTCAGAATGAAGTAGTCTTGATAAGTACCCTCTCTTTGAAAACTAGCAATTTTACTGGGCAGCAAGAAGCAACTAGTCTCTTCATACTTCAAAATCCTGTGATGCCATTTAGGTGACCACTGAAGTACCTTCTTTCCACAGCCCCTTCCACCTAAAGAGAACTGATTACTGACAAATTCCAAGCACAGAAATGATCAGATTCTTGAGATCTCTTAGTTTTCAGTCTATAGCCATCCCTTCCCCACCAGAAGTCATTCCTTAAAGTTTTGGTATATAGTACAGTACTTTAAATTTACACTAAGGGTGACCACCATTGTTCATTCTAAAGAAAAGTATCCAAATGTCACTGATTCTACTTAATTCTACAAAGAATAAGTAGAAGTAATGTAGAGAGCAAAGATATTGCTGTGTCATAATGATTATATAATTGAAACCTGACAGCTGGTAATTGAACTTATAATTAATATGTTAACAGGACAAGATAAAACACAACGCATTCCCAGTAGGACCAAACCCTCCCCATTACTGTAAAGAAGGGTGTGGCATAAAAAAAGAACCTCCTAGGTTTACTGCACGCTCACTTAGGAGTTGTTGAAATTGTTTTAAGTTCAAAATTATTAAAGGCTTCAGAATTTTTCTAATTTAATTGAAAATAAATATGTAATTTTTTGAAATTTTGTTGTTTTTAGTTGAAAAGCAATTGGAAAGGGAGGCTTGTTTGTCCATTTTATAAAATACGTATTGTTAAAAGTTTTTATCTACTTTTGTTTTAAAACTACTTGATTTCTTATAAAAACAGAGGCAATATTTGCATAATTGTGTTCCCTGTGATCATGGGAAACCGGAAAATTGCAAAAAAAGAAAAAATACTTTGCAAGGAGAGCAGTGGTTATCAGCCATGTGCAGCTAGGCTAGATGTATATTGAAGTGTTACTTACTCCTTTTGGGAAAATGAGGGTATAATTAATGCTCCATAATATATTATTGGATACAGTCATGACCCAAAAGATCAAACTGTCCCACAACACTGTATTATAAGTCAAAGAAATACCACTAGAAAGATTTCAGACTCAGACTTTGACTATAATCAGGATAGAACACGATGGAGGGGAAGAAGCCGTGGCAATGACAGAGAGCATCCCACCGGTGTACGCTGGGTTACCTGAAGTAAGGCTGTGTCTTCACAGCTTTGAAAGTTGGTGTACAGGAAGCTCCTTTGGATGATATAATCAAGGGATCCTTCACTTCAGTTAAACAGACTAAGACAATCAATTTAATCTCTCAACAGTTATCTATTTGTCAGATAACAAAAATCCCCCATCTGCCTTCCCCAGATATCTTTTTTCTTTTGAATGTATGCATGTCTCATCAATTGAAATATTAGCTCCCCGAGGGAAGATAAAACAGAAGATTTGCTTGTAAAGAATTTGCCCTCTGGGATCTTAACTTCCTATTGGGTGAGATAAAAATCACCTATAAAGATAGCTAAAAACACACTATGCTTCAGGTGTCATAGGGATTGATAGAGTTTACCAAAGTTTATTTAAACTTGTTTATGAAATAGTTTAAAGAATGGGTTCATCCCTTTCTCTTAGGGCTTGACACATAGTAGGTATGCAAAGCAATAAATATTTCTTGCTATTAATGATGTTGAGCTAAAAATAAGTGGACAAATAAGTTTGGGAAATTCTGGATTAAACAAAGTGAAAAAGACTACTCAGTCTTTAATATGCTAAAGTACATACTGAGTTTCCAAGAGGGTGTACAATGTACCGGTATTTGATTAAACGGCCCTTTTAAATTGTGGAATAATTCACAGGACTTGCATTCAGTGTAACCCACTTTGGGAGATTCTGGCAAAAACAATGGTGATACATTTTTAATGAAACAGTGTGGAGGGAGGCTCTAGATTTCATGGAATCCCACTGTATGCATTTGCGACTGGTGCTGTAGTGAATTAGCACCAATCTAGTAGTTCAAAACAACACATTTATCTTATAGTTCTGGAAATCAAAAGTTAAAAATAGGTTGGCCAGGTGTGTTTGTTCTGGAGATCACAGGGGACAGTCTGTTCCCTCGCCTTTTGCAACTCTTAGAGGCTGCCCAGATGCCTTGGCTTGTGGCCCTGCATCACTCTGACCTCTGCTTCTGTGGCCACATCTCCCTCACTTGACTCTCCTACCTCTTTCTCTTATAAGGACGCCCTGTGATTATAGTCGGCCCACACAGAATGGTGCAGGACAAGCTTTCCATCTCAAGATCCTTACTTAATCACATCTGTAAAGGTCCTTTTGCCATGTAACATAACATATTCAAAGGTTCCAGGATTAGGATGCAAACACCCCTGGGGATCGTTATTCAGACTCCTGCACCAAGTAAGGCCAGAGCCTGTATTTTCTAGAACCCAAGGTACCCAGTAAATATATACTAAATGTTGTTGAGAGATTGAATCAAATGGGTTTAGTAAAGCTCCTTGAATTATAACGGTGAAGGCAAAATGGATTTCTGATATCATTATTGCAGTAGGCTTTGCAAGAATTTTCAAGAGTCTTAAGTTTCTTGAGAGAGATCTTTCCAACGTGAGTACTGTTATGAAATGATCATTTAGCAGAAACAGAATGCATTCTTGCCCAAGCATACTTCATGCCCTTCATAATCACTTTGATACTGACCTCCTCCCAGACCTGTGTTGGGATTGTTTCGTTGTGGCCAGACTTTGAGTGGGAGGAAGGGTGGGGGGGGCGGGGGGGGCTGGCAGAACAGAGTAGGAAAAGGCCAAAGAAAGAAGGAACGGAGAAGAAATTATCCAGATCTGATGGAAAGATGGCTTCTGAGATGATTCATCTTAGAAGCTGAACTGGCTTCTGAGACACCCACTCTACCATTTCCCTGAGATAGTACAGTGAAATTAGAAGGAAACAAAAGGCAGACTTCATTTCCTTGGAAGGTCAAGTCCAATGTGTCTGGCTTCTTTTTTTCATGCCAATCTTTGTTTCATTCTTATTCTGCATGAAATACATTTTATTTTGATATTTATCATAGGAAATAAAAATTACCTATTCTAAGACTCAAAGATAGTCACTCTAACATTTTGGTGTATTTTTTTTCCAAATTTCTTGTCTATTTATATTGTTATGTTACAGAATTAGGAATATGGTCTAGAGATACTTTTATATCTTACTTACGTTCACTCTGCTGGGAACATTTTCTCATGGCATCAAGTATTCTTCAAAACATGATTATTTAATGACTGTATAATATTGCACTTCAAATGTACAGCTATAATTGAACATTCATGCTTCCTCCTAGAATGAATGATACAGACTTGAATAGGCTTGCATTTCATCTTTTGCCATCTTCTTAATTGCTTCTGTGTGATAGGAAGGGCAATAAAAAGAGCATGAGGGGAAAGCCGGGACGGCTCAGCGGGTTGAGCGCTCGCTTTGAGGCCATGAGGACCGAGGATCGAATCCCGGCTCCGGCCCAGGCAGGACCCACGTGCTGAACTGGGGAGTTCCCACAGTTCGGTTCTCTAACTGTCTCTGTCTCTATCTCTCTCTCTATCTGTCAAAAAGTAAAATAGAAATAACTATGCACT
>PVKE010031302.1:0-19114 GCA_004027555.1 Craseonycteris thonglongyai
AGAGACAGAGAGAAGGGGGAGGGCCCAGAGCAGTCTTCATAGTTGTAAGTCATCAGTTTTCGACATAGTTTCATTCCATACAGGTGGGTATGGGGCCACGCTGGGCAGGAACTGGGCCGTGGCCCTCCCACATGGGAAGCACATCCCAGTTCAGCATATGGGTCCGCATGGGCCAGGCCAGGGCTTGACTCTCAGACCCCAAGAATGCAAGGTGAGTGTTCAACCCGCTGAGCCATCCCAGCACCCACTGCTCCCATTTCAATTTTGGCAGAGAGCAGTATGGGAGAAGAAAAGTTTGCCCCGTCCATGGAAGAAAGCCACTTATCAATCCAATATTAGCAGAACTAATCGCATACTGTTGAGATAAAAGTTGGAGGCTAAATTCCACTAGATATACAAAACAGTATGAAAAGTATTATCTGAATTTAGTCATTTCAGATTTTGTTCCAAGTACACAGAACAATGACTGAAAGGAACTTTACTAATAATATTAGTGCTTACTGGTTGCTCTTTGTATAATTAGAAGTGATTTCAGTGTTCCTCTGTATTTTGCATTTTTAACAATCATTAAAAATAAAGTGTTTAAAAATTAGTATTTCTACAGTGCTAGTTAAATAACAGAAACTGACAATTTTTTGAATCTGAGGTTTCATCAGTTCTTTAATATTCAGCAACATAAAAAAATTAAAGACAGTATGAAGTATCACTTTTTAAAGAGATATAGGTATATATTTTACATAATACGTTAAATCTAAAGGCATTTCTAACAATTTCATAAGATAATTCATGACCTTATAAAATGACACTCCATGGCTCACGCCTGCTAGCTGAAGGAGGCCATTCCATGTCACTTCAATATATCGCTTACACTAAAAGATGCAATGACAACTTAGAAAAGAGAAACTTCGCATCAAATGAAATAGACACAATCTTAGTATCCTATAGTATTGTGCTGATTTTTCTCCCAGCTACAGATTAAACTGTGTCCTTCTCCAATTCAATATTGAAGCCCTAACTCCCAATGTGACTGTATTTGGACATGGGGATCTTCAAGGAAAGAATTAGGGTTAAATAAGGCCAGAGGGGTGTGAGGCTCCTGTGTGGAGGACTGAAGTCCTCCGAAGATGAAGAGAATGCCAGCTGTCTTGCTCACGCGTTCTCTTGCCTGAAAAGGCCCTGGGATGACACAGCAGGAAGCCACTTTCCTCGAACCTAGAGAGGCCTTCCCAGATACCAGACCTGCTGCCGGCACCTGGACGCAGCCTCCAAAAGGGAGCAGACCAAGTCTACTGTTTAAGCGGCCCAGTTTCGGGTACTTTGTTACAGCAACCTGAACTAACACATTCCCAATAAGATATTCAGGGCTACAGTGAACCAAAACCAACGGGAGCCCGTCTCTAGCTTTACCTGTAGTTTTGGCTTTTTTTTTCTCCTTTCATTTATAAAATCATAAAATGTTGAAGCTAAAAAAAATTAAAGAATCACTTAGCCCAAGTCCTACCACTTCTGAATTTTGCTCTTTGGTGATAAGTGGTAGATGTAAAATGATTTGAATTTTAAGTAGAATCTGCATGAAGACAATATATCCCCGTCTGTCAACCTCTTTCACTATAAGCATAAAAACAACTGGAAAGACAAATGTTGAAACCTTACTTACTTTCACAGTATAGTTACTGAAGACAATTCCTAGCAATGGGCATTATGGGGGCCTCTATCTGAATTAAGGAGTGAAAGGGAAATTTATTGCATGTGATTCATCACAATATTTAAAAAACTCATGAGATGGGGTGGTCAAAAGGAATGAATCTGCATTAGTGGCAGAAATAAGGTGGGAAGGAAGAGGAGCCATGGGTTTACACAGGCTCCTCACGTTTTTCCTCACTTTTTTACAGAAAATTATTTTTCTGCCCTTTCTTAATCCCTATTTGATTTAGAGATAGTTATGATTTACCCATGCATTTGTGGGCCAGCCTAGGACACTGACTCATTCCTAATCCTAAAGAGCCTCTGGAAACAGCCTGGGAAGATATAAGGCTGGAAGGAGGTCTGTGTTCTTCCTGGTTCTTTCATTTTAACTTTTTGTTCTTGGCCCTTAATCTGCATCAGCCCAAATTCCAGGCAAACCAACAATTTAGAAACACAATTTGAAAAATGACCATTCATGTATTACAGATAACAAAATGTTTTTCTTAAGTTTTTAATAATAAAGCTCATTTTTAAAAAGCAAATAATACCTAGTTACTTAAATGGGGGGGGGGGGTAATGATTTTTATCTTCTCCATTCTTACTCCAAAATTCAATCTTGAATGTTAACAGTTTGGTGTTTATTGGTTCATGGGATTTGTTTTATCATTCACATATGCCAATTTCCTTTATTATTACCCTACCATTCAGATTACAGTGCTTAAGCCCTGCTCACTACGCAATATAGCACATACTTTCCATCGACCCGATGGATCTTACTTGTGGTTTGTAAGAGCTGATAAACCCACCCTGGCATGAATCTGCCATAATTTGTTCAATCCATCTGAGTTTGTGTGATTAGGAGTTTTTCCTTTTTTTCTACTATAAACAATTTAGCAATAATAACCATTGTGCATATGTATAGGTATGTCCATTTTTGCAGTTATATATTCCTAAAGCTATAATTTATGGGCTAGGGGGGCCTTTACATTCTATACTTCAGTACAGGGGTGTCTAACCTTTTGGCTTCCCTGGGCTACATTGCAAGAAATGACCCAGGCCACACATAAAATACATGAACAGTAATGATAGCTGGTGAGCTAATAAATTAATAAACAAACAAATAAATAAATAGAGCACAGAAAAAATCTCATCATGTTTTAAGAACGTTATGAATTTCTGTTGGGCCCCATTCAAAGCCACCCTGAGCAGCATGAGCTGTGGTTTGGACAAACTTGCTTAGCAGATAATGCCAATTACTTGTCATAAATGCTGTGCTTCCTACTTTCTTCACCCATAATCAGATATTACGTCCTTCTGTCTACCTACTGGTTGGTTGTAAATCTATGATTATTGGCAAGAAAATCTGTTCTCAGTGGTATCTTTCACTATCTATTGGGCCTCAGAGATAATCTCATGCCAAGTCAGACTGGAAAAACCTTTGGCCAATGTTCCAATTCTGTGGCATAAGAAGCAGATAATCCCTGTAATAATGTATTTTAGGAAAAACAACAGCACTTACTAGTCAGAGGAAGAATGTTTCAAGGTTTCTGTTGTATCAACGGAAAATGAAGAAATGCTCCATTCTGTTTCTCTACATGGAAAAACATTCTGATTTAAAAACCACTGCTATTATTTTCCTCATAACACCATCATTTAAAAACTGTCTAACTAAACAAAATGGTTTCCTGTTCTCTTTAAAAGTTAAAAAAAAAAAATCTGTAATAAAGGGAAAGAGCCAGTCTCTAGTTCCTTAATTTTATACACAACATTATATCTTTAAAACGCTGTTCTTCATCCAGCATGGGCTCAGCTTGGATGCTGGGAAATGTTAATCACCCTTTTCTCCAGGTAACCTTTCAGCAGTTCCCAGGCAGGTGATTTATAATTATAGTCCTTCAACCTCAGTCTCTCTCCCTGGCTCTGAAATTAAGTCTTAATATGAATGTGAAAGCCAAGAGGAAGTGTTTCTTAATTTTGGTCAAATCTGTGTTACAGAGACTGATCTAATAATATTTACAGAGGAACAAGGATCTAATTTTAGAGGGAGAAAACGGTACTTGAGGCTTAGATTCCTATAAAGGTTATAATTTTGGGTGTATCTATCAGGAATTGGAGAAATATCTTAAAGGACCACTAGTGAATTGCAATCTAAGATCTCTCCCTACAGTGGGGCAGTCGGGCTCATCAGCTTCTCTTTGGAATTGATTACATGAGGAATAATCAGTAATGATTTTGGTTGAGTTTCAAATACCTCAGGCAGATGCGTTCTTAAAACAATAATAATAATGAAGGTAGATTGTGCTCCTGGCTAGGATTTACTTGTACAGAGAATAATTTTTTTCTTTCTTTTATTCCCTCGTTTTTTAATTTAATTTTTCATTGCTAAATTTATTGGGGTGTCATTGGTTAGTAAAAATTATATAGGTTCCAGATGTACAATTCTACAATAGATCATCTGTGTGTTACACTGTGTGCTTACCACCCAGAGTCAGATCTCTTTTCATCACCATATATTTGACACACACCCCTCCCTCAACCCCCTTCCCTCTTACCCTCAGGCAATCACTAAACTACTGACTGTGTCCATACGTTTTTCTTTCTTTGTTGCTTTGAGTTTTATATTCCACATGAATGAAGTCATATGGTTCTTGATTTTTTTCTCTCTGGCTGATTTCACTTAGGATGATGATCTCAAGGTCTATCTGTGTTGTCACAAATGGGAGTATTTCATCTATTCTTATGGCTGAGTAATATTCCATAGCGTAAATGCACAACTTATTTATCCAGTCATCTATCCAAGGGCACTTTGTTTTTTTCCATGACTTGGCCACCGTGAACCATACTGCGATAAACATTGGGGTACATATCTTTGCAGACTAAGCTTTTCAAATTTGGGATCAGATAGCCAAAAGAGTGATTTCTGAATTATTCCCTTTTTACTGTTCATTTCAGTATTTATAGAAAATTTCCAGGCTGGGTCTTTAGAAGTAGCTGAGTGTCATCTTTGGGCTATCACCTGGTTTGGTGCCTTGATTTTCTTTCTTTCTTTTTTTTTTTAAGGTTTATTTTTATTGTTTTTGACAGAGAGAGAGAGAGAGATTCAGAGACAGAGAGAAGGGGGAGGGCCCAGAACAGTCTCCATAGTTGCACATCATTGGTTTTTCCACATAGTTTCATTCCACAGGTGGGTAGGGGGCTGCACAGGGCAGGAAGTGAGCCAGGGTCTAGCCCCGGTGAGAACCGAACTGGGGGTACTCCCAGTTCAGCATATGGGTCCGCATGGGCCGGGACCAGGATTTGATCCTTGGTCCCAGGGGCTGCAAAGTGAGCGTTAACCCACTGAGCCATCCTGGCTTCCCCTGGTGCCTTGATTTTCTAACCCAGAAGAATATAAAATAACTACACCTTGTATAGAAAAGAAAAAGAAAATAATATGTCTAAATGATAATGTGGCTTTCTTTTGAATGATGGGAATGTGTGTAAATTTTTTTGTAACCCTCTTGTTTTCCAAGTTTTGTTTTTTTAAATGGGCACATATTACATTATGATGGAAGAGTAACTTGAAAATAAATCCCCTGCAGTATGGGGCCTGAGCTGCTCTTGAAGTCAGCAGATCCTCCACGGCTGGTGTCCACTGGCCTCTCTAAGCCCTGTCCCTCTGTGACTGCCATACTAACTGTAATGAAAAGTTATCCCCACTTAGTATCCACATGTCTTCCTTTTTTCCAGGATTCTAGGTAAGGGCTGGGTGCCCCATGTGTGCCCTTCAGCCCATGTTGCTACCCAGGCAGACAGGAAGCTCTGGCTAGAGCAAATGAAGTCATGCCTGGAAAATTCTGAAGGGGTAGGCACTTCTTGTATACTGAAGCTAAGCCAGAATCCTTAAGAATTCAGCTGACAAAATATACACACAAGCAAACAAAAAAACAAAGAAACTTAAGTACAGAAGACTTAAGAGGCTGAGATTTATAAATGCTCCTATAACACACACGGTAAGCAGGACACTCAGGGATACTGCCATGAAGCAATGATAGTCTGGGGACATAATAAGGACTGTCACCAATACTTCAATTCAAACACAAAAGGAATGTCCCCTGGACCATTATGACAGCCATCTCATCTATAGACTGTCATCCAGTGTGTGTGTATGTGCATGTGTGTGTGTGTGTGTAACAAGGGAAATTAATATGAGAAATTTTCATCATTCATAGTGTGCTACATATAATTATATTTATAAAATGTAGATCTTTTAATGTCATAGTATAGAGTCAACATTTCTGACACACTTCATCATTTTTACAAATATTAACTCTTGCTGCTGCTGTTGTGGAGAGCCCCTCCCGAGATCCCGGGGAGTGACCAGAGCAGGCAGAATCAAGCAAGCAGCAGATTCCCGAGGTGCTGACATTTTCTAGCCTGTGCCCAATGGTCCAGGAGCCCCACAATACTCCACAAAGAGATTGGTAGTCAAAAAAATTGGAAAAGTACTGGGTTAAATGCTATGTTACCATTCTCTCTACAACAGGATGACTCAGAAATGAAAACTGAGATGTGCACCGTGGAGCTCCTAGAGGCAGACACATTCTGAAGTCTGCTTGCCCATTTGGGTGGGCAGGTGAGCTTCTCCAAGGGGATAGTGGTAAATGCTGCATTGTACAAGCAGTGCAGGATTTTTCTACTCCAGTACAGAAAAGAGATCTGCTCTTCAGAATCCAGCCTAGCTTGCAAATGAATTTGCTCCCGAGTCTGGATAAATGTTTCCCCTGAATTCACAGACTCTAACATCGCTAAAAATAAATTCATCTTTCTGAAAAGGGAATACTGCACGGTGTGTTGCACAACAAAAACAAATTGATTTCAGATAGGGAAAAAGTACTCAATAACAATGTTTAGAGACATATATTATCAAATACCACATTTGAAATGCAACTATGACATCCTCAGACACACTCTTAAAACTCTTAACGAGCTCCTGAAACTATATTTAGCTAAAATTTCAACCTCAAATATTTGGAAAGGTCAATTTTGATGTGATGAATTATAATTCCGGCAATTCCTATTGTACAGCTGTTCTCAGGAAATAGAATAATGTCAGTGGTGTAAACAACATATTTAATCGGTTTCCCTGGAGTTTTTCTTGTTAATTATCTTTCAGAAAATTCTCAAGTGTTCCCAGTTAGTAGAGCTTTGTCCTGCTGGCTTAAGCAATACCTCTGGTTGATAAATGGTTAACACATGCTGCTGAATAAGTCTGCGTAGAGCCCAGGGCCCCTGGCCAATGGAGCAAATACACAGAGGAAGGAGTACCTTAAAAGAAACTCTTAATTAAAAATTATACTTTAAAAGAACAATTACATGGAAAAATGTCCTCTCTACTATGTTAAGGAGAAAACAAAAACCTAAAGTTGTTGGGACATGTCCAAAATCTTTTAAGCACAAATATATGCACAAAATAATTTTTAAAAAGACACAGAACATTCAGGTTTAACCAAATGAATGTGCTGATTGAGCAGGTCAAAAACAGTCCATTGTCAGCAATTTCATGTAGTTTAACTTGCAGACCTAAATGTTAATGGTGGCTATAACTTGGGAGTTGAACAATAACTTTTTATTTCTTTTTCTTACTGTTTTCATTTATTTTCAAAACTGTTCATAATGAGCATTCATTGATTTTAAATCACATACTTTATAACTTTTTAAAAGAAGATACACAGACAAAAGCATATTAGTTAAGAGTAGGTGTTTATTGGAGGGGAAGCTAAGGACAGAGCAGGGTGCGGTGGTGTAGGGAGGCCAACCTCTCACTGTAAAACTTACCTAATGTAAGAAAGGACCCTGGTGTACCAGAGTTTAGGGAAAGAGACACCTCTGTTCTTAGTTTGGGCTGGAGTCATAGAACAAAAGAATGCCATCAGTTCCAACAGGGATCAGGCTCTACAGCAATGGAGATATTCGCATTATTCTTTTGGGATCTTTCTTCTTTCCCACTTAAGATATTTGGCTCTCTCTGGTTTGTTTGAGAGCATACACACTAAAGTCCTGAAAGTATCCACTGTTGTCTATTATCTTGGCTTGTGTTTATGGCTGGGCAGTCAGTGCCTCCTAAAACCCTGCTCTTTCTGTTTCAGAAGCAGTGTTTTGGGACCTTCCCTTGGGCCCCAGTGCTGGAAGAGCAGAGAGAGTTCTTTCCTCAGAAGGAAGTGTCACTGGCTCCCATCTGGATGGGGCCCCAGGCCCCCCACTGGGGGAGGAACTCTCACTTGATTGATAAGTCTGATAGCATGAAGGTATCTATATATCCCCTTAGAAAGGTTCAATTAAATTTTATACAAATGGTTTCATTACAGACAGAAAGATTTCATTGAGATCACCTCCAAAAATTGTGGGCAAAATTGGAGAAGTAGATAACAAATAGATTCCAATACAACTCTACCTGCTGTCAAAAAAATGAGAGTTGTTCATTAAGAAATAGTCAACCAAATAATTAATTACTCTTAAAAGAAATATAGTAACTGTTTTTCATCTTATGGAGACTTCAAAAAAATCAATACTTTCCAATCTAATAGAAGGGTGTTTTTATCTGAATGTAATACCTTTGTATTCTAGTTTGACTTGAAAAAATCCAGTAATCCTACTGTATCTGAAATATTTGTCACTTTGAAAGAGATTACCTGAATTTTTGGCAATTGGAGACTCATTGAGGGATCCAAATATACTCTAAATGTGAATATTTTTGTAATCTGTGAAATCATTACCACTTTTGTGTGCATCAAAGCATGTGGTTTTCCTTTAATCCCACAAGGTACCAGCTATACTTAGAATATGATTGTGTGGGATGAGGTCACAGGTAGGCATGTGAACACCCAGAGGTATAAGGCAAGAAAAGATACAGGAACTTAAATTCAGGATTTCTTATTCTTAGGATCAAGTTTCCTGTGAACAAGCATTAAGATTTAAGGACTGTTTCCATGACTCCCTAGTGTGACCTGATAACCTTATATATATCTTTACATATTTTGATGAATTCTTAAACTCAGATTTTTATTTAAATTGCATAGTACATGCAGCATCATTCTTTTGCATCTTTTGGTTGTTCATCCAAACATTTTTATTCATTCAATGCTCTGATTTGTTTAGTATTAAGGGATCGATATGATTGGAAATATTTATCAAATAAGCAGCCAAGTTCCTAGCTTCTGCATTTCGTCAAAAGTCAGACTCATGAAAGATTAATTTTTGGTTAAGTATAACTAATTAGTTTGAGACATAAATCTTGGTCTTTAAGAAAGCTGAGGCTAGACACAGGGATATCTAAAGTATTCTACCATTTTCCTTTTGTGTTAAATGTGATACTTTATGTGTCTTGATTATTTTTTTCATGACTACATTTTTGATGAGTGATTGAAGTCATTAATGTGGGGTGGATGTGTCTGTGTGCTCGTGTGCATGTGTGCCTGACAGAAAGAGACAATGAGAGAAGAGAATGAGAAAGAGAGTAAGAAATATACACACAGAAGGAGAGAGACAAAGACACAAATTTAGACACATACATAATGTCAGACATTGTTTTTCTTCACCTCTGTTTCCATTTCTCTTATACATATAGCCCTTTCTTTACTAACATCACCTGACTCAAGGTCTGCACTCCTTATGCTTCTGTGTGTGCTTATATGTGGTACTTGAGATTGGGAGATTTAAAAAAATACATAGTCTGTGTGATCCTAATTTTCCTGTAACTACAAACCCTACATTTAAATGTGCATAAAGAATTACTTTGTCTTAATTGTACATTTTTTTTAAAGATTTATTTTTATTGTTTTTTACAGAGAGATACAAAGACAGAAACAGAGAGAAGGGGGAGAACCCAGAACAGTCTCCATAAGTTGCACATCATTCGTTTTTCCACATAGTTTCATTCCACGGGTGGGAGTGGGGCTGCACAGGGCAGGAACTGGGCCGGGGTCTTCACCCCGGTGAGAATTGAACTGGGGGCACTCCCCAGTTCAGCATATGGGTCCACATGGGCCAGGGCAGGGATTCGATCCTTGGTCCCCAGGGCTGCAAAGTGAGCGCTTAACCCACTGAGCCATCCCAGCTTCCCACCTTTTTTTTTAATCATCAGTAATTTGTGGCTCTGAAATTGCTTGTTTTGCTTTAAGTCACCAGCTGTTCCTTACACATGATGTGTGACCTGGCAGAAACAGCCATGGGAATGCATAAACATGTAACTTGCGCTTAGGCACAGTAAATGCTGTCTGAACTTGAATTAGCAAAAATGGGCTTCAGGAAGTCACATTACCTCTTCACTCCCTGCTTAAGTCATCTCAGAGCTCTGGGAGAGCCACAGAAGACGAGGGGAGGGCCCTAGTCATATCTGCCTGCTTCATAATATAGTTTTAGCCAGCATTCTGCTAGTCTGTGTTCATGTCTGAAACAGAAAAGTAGCATACAGCTATAGCACTTAATGTATTCAACATGGTTTTTATGAATTACTTCATGTAATTCCCACAACTGTGTCAAAGGTACTCTTATTATCATCCCTATCATTGAGAATGGTAAACCAAGGTCTGGAGGGGTGAGGTGGCCTACTTAGGGTGACACAGTAGTAAGTGGCCATGGCAGAGTTTGAACCTGGACAGTCTGGCTCCACAACCGGAGCTTGGCCCACCATGCTATTGAATACTGATGCTCAGTGTGTCAATGTCACCTCATCCCACAGGGAAACTAAGTTTGAGACAATGATCAGCATACTTTTAGGTGTGTACTGTTGGAAATGGGGAAAGAAATGATGAAAAATAAATAAAGAAATGGAAATAAAACTGCTCCTGGATGAGCTGAATGCCATGCCACCAGGCCGACATTTCTTGGTTATGGAGAGTGAGGCCAGCAGGCATTGAGGAATGGGCTGGTTACTGTTGATCTGTAAGTCTGATTGCTTTTCTTTTTTTTCTTTTCTGTCTGAAGAAGAGGGCATGCAATTTACAGAATGGGGAAAATATATTTTCTGATGTAAGGAAAAGTTTGAAATCATGAAGAGGACTTTGCAAAACTCAGAAAGTGCTGATATCCTTGATTTTTAGCAGTGGCTATGCAATACACAAAATGCACACTACAACTATATGTCAATTAATAAAACTAGCTAATCAAAATTAAGCAAAAGCTGTTAAATGATATATAGAATTATGTCTTGTGATACACTAATTGAAATAAAAGGTAGAAATCTGGCACATGTCCTCTGTCTCTCTGAAAGCAGAGAGAAGTTTATTGCTAGATTTATGAGGTGATGATAAATGAAGAAAACAAAATCAGAAAGCAACAAAAGCAATCTCCTATGACCCATGACCCAGTGGTTATTTTATGAATGAATCTATGTGTTTCAATTTATTAGCATAAATTAGAATTTTGTAAATTGTACTTAGAATTCTTAAAATCCATAAAAAATTTCTCTTCATTTTTCATGAACATCAATATCATTCACTTTTAAATTATAACCCATTGACAAGAAGTTTTAAATAGATTTGTCTGAAGTTGCCATGTTATACAAATTTGTCTATAAAAAGAAATGACCAATCTTATATTTTCTCTGAGGTGCAAAAAATGTCACTATAAACTCTGGATTTAGCCAATGTTTAATGGACTATCTGTTCATATGAAATATTTGTTAAAATTATACTAGAAAAATTAACATGAGCGCATCATCCCCAATAAGTATAATAGAAAAGAACATAGTTTATACAAATAAACTCAAAATGGGTTAAAGACTTAAACGTAAGACCTGAATCCATAAAACTCTTAGAAGAAAACAGGCAGTAATTCTCTGGTATCACTCTTACCAATACGTTTTTCTGAATAATATTCTCCAGCAAGGGAAATAAGAAACAAATGGGACTGCATCAGACTAAAATATTCTTGTACAGCAAAGAAAACCACCAACAAAACAAAAACAAACAAACAAAAACCTGGGAGAAGATATTTGCAAACAATACATCTGATAAGAGGTTAATATCCAAATTTTATAAAGAACCCACATAACTTGACACCAAAAAACAACAAACAATTCAATTTAGAAATATGGGCAGAGGACCTGAACAGACAATTCCCCCAAAAGGACATACAGAAGGACTCAGTATCATTAATTATTAAAGAAGTCACAATGAGATATCTCCTCATACCGGTCAGAATGGCCATCATCAATAAATCAACAGACAAGTGTTGGTGAGGATGTGGAGAAAAGGGAACGCTTGTGAACTGTTGCTGGAATTGCAAATTGGTGCATGTGCTATAGGTAAAAGTATGGAGATTATTCAAAAAATTAAAAATAGAGCTGCCATATGACCCAGCAATTACACATACAGGTATTTATTCAAAGACAACAAAAACATTAATTAAAAAAGGTATGTGCACCCCTAAGTTCATTGCACCATTACTAGTAAGAGCCAAGATATGGAAATGAACTAAGTGTGCTTTGATAGATAAATTGATAAAGAAGATGTGCTATACACATATACAATGAAATATCACTCAGCAATAAGAATGAAATCTTGCTATTTATGATAACATTAATGGACCTAGAGAGTATGCCACTAAGTGAAATAAGTCAGACAGAGAAAGACTCCCTTACACATTAAATCTAAAAAAGAAATTAAAAAAAACCAAAAAACAAAAACAGAAACAGACCCCATCATACGGAGAACAAGCTAATGGTTGCTAAAGAAGAGAGGGGTGGGTGGCTGGGTGAAAAAAACAACAACAACTCAATTTACAACTTACTTATTTTTCCAGTAAACTGTTTTCTTTCCTCCAATTATACACATTTTGGAACTTGTGTTGGTTTAAAAGGAAATAAAGTTAGCACTCAAATTTGTTAATTTTATTTCTACAAAGGCTAATAGACAGTGAAGATTAGGGTGTGATTTATACTTTGATGACATATAATATAATGATAAAATCATTAATGTTCAGAGCTTTCTGCCATTTACTCCCTTGTGATTTAGGCAAGTGTCTCTCCTTTCTGCGATTCAGTTTTCTCATTTTTAAACAGAGTCACAATAGTCCACGTCTGTGTTGTGAGGACAAAACCGTTTTAGGTATATAAAGAGCTTAGGGGGAAGCCAGGATGGCTCATTAGTTGAGCACTAACTTTGCAGCCCCAGGGTATGAGGATCGAGTCCTGGTTCTGGCCCGTGTGGACCCATATGCTGAACTGGGGTGTACATCCCATGTGGGGGGCCCCAGTTTGGTTTCCACCATGGCGAGCTTCTCATGTGGGAGGTCCTTGGTTCAGCTCCCCAGCTTGCAGGGGCATGCCTCCGAGGCCCTGGGCCTGGGTCCCTACCTGCACAGCCCCTGCCCACATAGTTGGAATGTAACTGTGTTGAAAACAAGACGTACAACTATGGAGACTACTCTGGGCCCTACCTGATCTCTCTCTGTCTCTTTCTGTCTCTCTCTGTCTCTTTCTGTCTCTCTCTCTCATGCTCTGTTAAAAAACAATAAAATAAGTCTTTAGAAAAAAAAAAAGAGAGCTTAGAATTTAGCTTAGAATGGTGTGTCTGGCATGTAAGAATGCTATTTACTTCTAAATATTATTGTATCTCTATAGAGTTATAAGGTTTTAACAATATATTACAGATTGGGAACAGCATTAGAGAGAACTTAATCACTATGATATGAGAAATGGGACAGCGTTATAACATTTAAGAAAAATTATATAATCTATTATGCACAAGATATATACATTAAAAATAAGAGGCATAAATAATTATACCATAGATCTTGAAGTATACACAGTAATACTAGCAATGTTTCATACTTGGGATCGTTCTTTTAACATCAGTTTTAAGAATACAGAAACATAGTTGATAAATTTATGGATAAAAGGTGATTTAAACCAGGGCTGTCTAACCTTTTGACTTCCCTGGGACATGTTGGAAGAATTGTCCTGGGCCACACAGAAAATACACTAACATTAACAAAGCTGATATGCTAAAAACAAAAACGGTTGCAAAAAAATATCAGGTGCTGGGCAGCATTCAAAGCTGCCCTGGGCTGAAGGTTGGACATGCCTAGCTTAAAACAGTAGCTGTAAGTTTCAATTTATGGAACAATACCTGAAGTACAGAAAGAACTGTTACACTCAGTAATAGAAAGAACATCCCAAGAGAAAATATGAACAAAAAATTTCAGTAGACACTTCACTAAAAAATATATACAGATGGTAAGTAAGCAACATAAAAAGATGTTCAAGAGGATAGAAAAAGATGGCGGCATGAGAGGAGAACCCTGACAACTGCCTGGGAAGGGACTTATGAACAAAGGGGAATCCACAGGGGAAACCCTGAGAAGCACCCTCAACTGTGAGAACCACACAACGCAGAACAACACCCAAAGGTTAGAGGAAAAAGGGGAGAGCGGGAGAGGGAAGGGGAAGCAGCGGTTTGGGGACAGGGACGCGGAGCATGGCCCGGGGCTGGCAAAAACAAAGGGGGATTGGGGGACTACGGTCAAAGTGGAGCTGGATCGAGGGCGGGCTGGAAGCCAAGACCTAGGGAGCGTGGAAGCCCCACAAGACTGTGGAATTTAACATCCGAACTCAAGGGACAGCACACAGTGCCCTAATCAGATCACAGAGCCTAAAGGGGAACAGGGACTGGGGAGCAGGGCGGCGGCACTTCCCGGCGGGTGGGGTGAGAGCAGGGCACCAGCCCACAACAGCTCAGCACCCCTGATTTACGGAGGAGATTGACTGTGAAGGAGCGCCTTCTGAGGACAGGGCTCTTGGAGTGAGGGCTGGGGCTTGAGTGGGCACAGCTGCATTGGACGTGCTTGGAGTGAATCCGGCGGTCTCAACAGAGCCGGGAGCGTAGAGCGGCTGCCGACCGAGCTGCTTCCTGTGCTCAGGGCTATCGGCGCCCCGCCCACCAGGACACCATGGCGCTGCTACCTGTGTGCGAGACTGACTTGGGGTGCCCCACCCACTGGGCCACCTCAGCCCTGCTGCCCATGCAAGCAAATGGACTGCCTATTGGGCCACTGCGCCGCCACCCCAGCGCAAGAGCAGCTGCCGACCAGTGTGCCATGGCGCCTTCGCCCGTGAGTGCCACCAGGCTTAGGGTGCACTGCTGGCTGGGCCGCGGATGCGTCCCCTCCTGTGTGGCCAACCGGGCCTCTGCCAAGCCCTGGCCCATTTGACCCGCTGCGCTGTGGGCGCGGCTCACAGACGCAATTAAAGGAAAAGCACCCAAGCAGAGGGGAGAAAGACCATAGCTCCTGCGCCCCGCCAGCACTGAACCACTAGCCCCCCTGCAGAAAGAGGAATCTGCTATTGTGTCTCAGGCCCACCCTAGCTCCTACTCACATGCCCCCACCCCCGGCCACACCCTCACTACCCTGCTTTCTAACAGCTAAGACAACAACCTGAAGTGCCCCAGGGCACAGAAGCTGCTTGCTTCTCCCAACCCTCTACCAAAATCACCTCCCACAACTGAGCCCAAAAGAAAAAATAAAGAGAAGCCCATATGATAGGCAACCCCCCAGAGGGAAAACATAACAATGAGTAAAGCAAAAAGAACCACATCAAATACAATGCACACCTCAGAATCCAAAGCCCCTTTAGAAGATCAGGGGCATTTATTAGTAAAGGAGCTAGCACACTTGGAATCAAATCTAAGTGAAACAGAATTCAGGGCTGCAATACTCAAGACACTCAGAGAGTTCACTCAATGCTGGCAAAGAACCCACACACAGTTAAATAACCTCAACAAGAACTTCTCTAGGGAAGCCGGGATGGCTCACTGGGTTAAGCGCTCACTTTGCAGTGCTGGGGACCCAGGATAGAATCCCAGCCCTGGCCCATGCAGACCAATGTGCTGAACTGGGGAGTTTCTCCAGTTCAGTTCTCTCTCTGTCTCTTTATCTCTCTCTCTATCTCTGTCAAAAACAATAAAAATGTAGCACATCTTCTTTATCCAGTCATCTATAAAAGGGCATTTTGGTTGTTTCCATGTTCTGGCCACTGTGAACAGTGCTGCGATGAACATGCGGGTACAAACATCTTTAAAGATTAAGGTTTTCAGGTTTTTTGGGTAGATGCCCAGTAGAGGGATGGTTTGATCACATGGTAATTCCATTCGTAATTTTTTGAGGAATCTCCATACAGCCTTCCATAGTGGTTATACCAGTTTACATTTCCACCAGCAGTGTATGAGGGTTCCCTTTTCTCCACAGCCTCTCCAGCACTTGTTATCCCTTGTCTTGTTGATGATAGCCATTCTAACAGGTGTAAGATGATATCTCATTGTGGTTTTTATTTGCATCTCCCTAATTGCTAGTGAAGTGAAGCATTTTTTCATATATCTGTTGGCCATATGTATGTCTTCATGAGACAAGTGTCTGTTAAGGTCATCTGCCTATTTTTTAATTAGATTGCTAGTTTTCTTTCTTGTTGAGTTGTACAAGTTCTTTGTATACTTTTGATATTAACCCCTTATCAGAGGCATTCTTTGCAACATGGATGGACCTAGAGACCATCTTATTAAGTGAAATAAGTAAAACTTAAAGAATCAGGAAAATATGACCTCACTTATAGGTGGAATATAAAACTGAAAGGAACAAAGACACAGAGATCTATGAACACACTCAATAACTTGGTGATTGCCTGAGGGAAGGGGAAAAGAGGGAAAGAGAGGGGGAGGGGAGGAGGGAGAGGGGCACCAGCATTATGGACACACTCAATAGTTTGGTGGTTCCCTGGAGAGAGGGAAGAACAGGGAAGGGAGAGTTGTGGAAGGAGGTGGGAGTGGGCACCAGATATAAGCTGGTGGAGGGGGACCTGATTCTGGGAGATGGGCACATAATGCGATGCATGGGTGATGTGATGTGGACTTGTACATCAGAAAACTATCTGACTGTTACCAAACAATGTCACCCCATTAAATTTAACAATACAAAATAAACAATAAAAAAATATGTGTGTGTGTGTGTATATATATATATATATATATATATATATATACACACACACACACACACACATGTTAAAGAAATCTTAAAAAAATAAGAAATTTTCTGAGCAAAATGAATACTTTACCAATAAAATTGAGACATTAGAGCAGAACCAAAAGGAACTCCTTGAAATGAAAGGAATCATGGGAGAGCTGAAAAAAGAACTGACAAGCATGGGAAACAGGGTTGACCAGCTAGAGGAAAGTATGAGTGAAATCGAAGATAGAAACATGAAAATGTCACAGAGGGAAGAAGAAAGGGAAATGAGAATCAAGAGAAATGAAAGAGCCCTACAAGAACTCTCTGACTCCATCAGAAAGAACAATATTAGATAAATAGGGGTACCAGAAAGAAGCGAGATGAAATCTTCTCAGAGTCTACTAAAACAAATAGTGGATGAGAATTTTCCTAACGTATAGAGAGAGCTACAACCCCAAATTCAGGAGGAAACTAGGAGCCCTAACTACATAGACCATAGCAGATCTTCTCCACGGCATATTGTTCTGAAGATGACAAAGACCAAAGACAAAGAAAGAATCCTCAAGACTGACAGGGAAAAAAAAATACAACTTTCAAAGGAAAAACTATCAGGCTGTCACCAGACTTCTCAGCAGAAACTCTACAAGCCAGGAGGGAGTGAAGCCCAATATTCAAAATATTAAAAGAGAGAAATTTCTAGCCAAGATTTAACTATCTGGCAAAATTAACCTTTAGATATGAAGGAGGAATTAATGTCTTTTCATATATACAGAAGTGGAGGGAATTCTCCAGCTCAAAACCGGCACTCTGAGAAATACTGAAGGAGGCTATTCGACCTGAATCAAGAAATCAAAATAAATGGAGAAAAGTTGGGACAACAAAAACATAAAAAGGAAAGAAGAAATGGATAGGATATCCTCATATATCAATCATCACCCTGAATGTAAATGGACTGAATTCACCAATAAAGAGGCACAGGATAGCAGACTGGATTAAAAAACAAAATCCAACCATATGCTGCCTACAAGAGACACGCCTAAGCCACAGGGACAAAAATATACTCAGGTTAAAAGGATGGAAAACAATACTCCAGGCACATGGCAGTCAGAGAAAAGCAGGAGTGGCCATACTGATTTCTGAGGAAATGGACATCAGGATAAAAAAAAAAAAAAGACATAAAGATGATCATTACATCTCGATAAAAGGGACAACACACCAAGAAAACATTACACTCATCAATATATATGCCCCCAATCAGGAAGCACCAAAATTTATAAAGCAACTACTAACAGAACTAAAAGGAGATTTAACAAAAATACAATTATAGTAGGGGATCTAAACACCCCCCTGACAACATTGGACAGATCATCCAAGCAGAAAATAAATAAGGAAATTGCAGCTTTAAATGATACATTGCAGGAAATGGACATAATGGACATTTACAAGCCATTCCATCCTACAACAAAGGACTGTACATTTTACTCTAGTGCACATGGAACATTTTCAGGGATAGACCATATCCTGGGACTTAAATCCAACCTCACCAAATTTAGGGGCATCCAAATCATACCAAGTGTGTTCTCAGACCACAAAGCGTTGAAACTAGAGATCAATTGCAAAAGATCAAGTGCAGAGAGAAGCACATATACGTGGAGATTGAACAACATGCTATTAAAAAGTGACTGGGACAAAGAGAAAATAAAACAAGAGATTAAAAAAATTGTAGAGGGGAAGCTGGGGTGGCTCAGTGGGTTAAGCGCTCACTTTGCAGCGCTGGGGGCCGGGGATCGAATCCCGGCCCTGGCCCGTGTGGAACCATATGCTGAACTGGGAGCTCCCCCAGTTCAGTTCTCTCTCTGTCTCTGTCTCTGTATCTCTCTCTCTCTCTCTCTCTCTCTGTCAATAATAACTAAATAAATAAAAATATATTAAAAAAAATTGTAGAAACGAATGACAATGAAAACACGACGTACCAGAATTTCTGGGACACAGAGAAAGCAGTATTAAGAGGGAAATTTATATTATTACAGGCCTATCTCAAGAAACAAGAAAAACTACAAGTGAACATCCTTACATCTCATCTAATAGAGCTAGAAAAATAAGATCAGTGGTGCCCCAAAGCCAGCAGAAGAAAAGAATTAATAAAAATTAAAGCAGAACTTAATAAAATTCAGAACAGAAAAACAATAGATAAAATTAACGCCACAAAGAGCTAATCCTTTGCAAAAATCAATAAAATTAACAAATCACTGGCTAGGCTCACCAAAGGACAAAGAGAAAAATCTCATATTTCCAGAATACGGGACGATAGGGGAGAGATTACAACTGATGCTGCAGAAATACAAACAATCATAAGAGATTATTATGAAAGACTCTATGCCAACAAATTTGACAACCTAGAGGAAATGGACAAATTTCTAGAAACATATAGTTTACCTAAACTGAA
>PVKE010031303.1:0-19114 GCA_004027555.1 Craseonycteris thonglongyai
GGATTCGATCCTCGGTCCCTGGGGTTGCAAAGTGAGCGCTTAACCCACTGAGCCATCCCGGCTTCCCCATGAATTTATTTCTATTACTCTCTCCTGAATTAAACAACCTTAGCAGTTTAAAACAACAAAATTTATTGTTTCATAGTTTATGTCAGAAGTGTGTTGTGGCATAACTGGGCTAATTTAATCTTATATTATTGAAATCAGAGTGTCAGTAGGGATTTTGTTCTGCTGTGGGCCTCTGGTGATGAATCTGATTCCAAGATAATTTAGATAGTTGGGTGTATTCACTTCCTTATAATAGTTATAAGTCTGAGGTACCTATTTTCTTGCCATCAGCCATGTTGCTTTGAGGCCCCGTGTAGCAAGGTGAACTGAGTCTCAAACTAATTTCCTCCTCTCTGAAGCCAGCCTACGGCAGTCCTGTTTTAAAGGTTTCCTTATTCAGATTGTGCCCATGCACATTATCTACTATAATCATTCTATCTTATGATTTATAACATTAATTGTATCTGCATAATGTAACATATCCACAGCTCCAGTGATTGAAGTGTGGATAACTTCCAAGGCTGGTATGGTTACATGTATGGATGGACTGGTGAGTCTTCTTACCACATTGGTCTTCATGCTGGTTCCTACTACTTACTGCCGGCACTATATTATCTAATTCTTAATCTGTAATATTAAACTTTTTTCCTTACTGTTAGTTTCATTATAACAGTAGAGTATTCATCCAAAAATAATATCTCAGTCATATTATTTCTCTGTTATCCATTGCCCAGGAGATAAAGTTTAAACCCAAGACTCTTTATTTTCACAACCTTGTTTCAGAACAGGCTTCCCAAAAGGAGCCTTCTGCATCAGGCACGAGGGATCTTGTCTCATTCCTCCACTGTGTAAGGAAAATTATATTCATGATGTTCTCACAGTAGAAAAAGAGTATTTGAAATTTCAGATTTTCCATGATTCTAAATATATAATATTATAATATTGTGATTGTATTAACACTAGATTTTTTGTAATATGAAATTGTTTACACTTACATAGTTATACTTACAAGTTAAAATTATAATGGTTTTATTCAATGAATTTTATGTGATCATATTGCCATATGTTAAGACAATTGTTAACTACAAAGAAACATGAAAATTATCAATATGCTTTCTGAGTTGTGTGTGTGTGTTTTGCTTAAATAATTTGGAATAGTCTTTTGACTCACATTTGGTAATTTTATTTTGATAATGGTAAATGCAGAATGTTAATTCTTTTTTCTCTTGAACATAGTGAAATATAACCACCGTGCTTGAAAGAGAGAGTAAGTTCTTTGCAGAAAAACTCGGAAGTACTTTACTAGGTTAAATCTTGCTACAAGTAAGCCTGGGTCATGGGCAAAGTGGCCTGAAAGTATTGCATTTTCATCCTTACTGTTAACAATGTGTTGTTTATTTATCTTTGGGCAAGTCACTTCATCTGCCAGAGCCTCTGTTTTCAAATGTCCTAATAATAATGAAACCTCTCATTACAGTTTTTCATAATACTTCCCATACATTCCCATTTGATCATCATAACAGTCCTGTGATGTACGCATGGCAGATAATACTGTCCTCATTTTACTGACCAGGAAACTGAAACTCAGAGGTTAAATGACTTGGCCTGAGGTCACGAAAACAAATGTGTGTAAACTCTTTTCTCTGATTTAGATTTTTTTTTTTTTTTTTAATTAAAGGTAAAGCAGAAGTTTATTGGAAAGAAGGGAAGCTCTCTAGCAAGAGGGGGGCACCTGAAAGAGGAATGCCCGCTGAAAGAAGGAAAACAGAAAGTTCTCTATTGAGAGGGAGCACCCGAAAGTGGAATTCCCCTGATTTAGATTTTTAAGCAGTGCTCTTACCAATAAGTACTTTTACATTTATACCTTTATGATGAATGTTAAAGTGATCTACTGTTTGCTTTGAATTATTATAAACATTGAAGACAAATGATTATAACTCATAGAAGTTCTATAATAATGAAAGTAAATATTCTGTTGTCATTTCTATATGCAATTCACATGAGCATTAAGTACTTTTAAGACTTGCTACAACTTTTGTTATTCTTTGGCCCTTGTTGGTCATTTTTGTATATTGAAGAATCTGTGTTTCTCTGGTAGCCTGGCCAGTGACATACAATCATTGAGTTAGGCATTCAGCTGCTTAAACTCAGCTGAGTCACAAACAGGAACACATCAACATTTAATAACTTTTTATACGAGACTTCCATGTTTTTTTTTCTATGGTCCACTAACTAAGATACTACAGTTGTTTAATTTTATCTTAAGTTTTTGGTAGGATATCTTGTATTTATTCCCACTTAGGGCATTTATTTTAGAAGAATATTCACTGAGCAGCATATGCTGTGCAATAACTCATCTTGGTGAAGTCATTTAATCTCATTGGGCTCCAATTAATTTACCCCTCTCTTTTATTCCTGACTGCAGAGTGAACTCAAGTAGGGTTTCTTATATTCTGAGGAACTTCCTGGGTGACTTGGGGATATGAGACTATGGAAGGAGACTAGATGGAGTCAGAATACCCTATCCTGGTGTAGTTGAGGCAGGTTCCACTCCAACTAACCCCATCTTTTACCACTAGAGCAGCTGCACTTTTATCATCTTACTCAAAAAAACTCCTAACCAATTGTCTTTCCTCTTTAATTGTGGCCTTCTATCCCTCTTAATTTATGTCCCAATTCTTTTATATCTTAAATTCAGAGGATAATTTCTAAATTTCCAATCATAAATGGAAGATACTGGTATAATATTACATCAGGATAGAGTGAGAAGATTATAAAGGGTGAAAAAAAAAAGAAAGAAAGAAAAAGAATTATGTAGGAGTGATGAAAAGAAGAAAACTGATGTGTTGAAGAAGTTGCGGTAAAAGGAAAAGAAATTGAACAGATGTGATGAAAAATGGTTTAATAGTTTTCTAAATTTTTGTTATTTATTTTATTATTAAGATTTTATATTAGTTGCCCATAACTTTTTAACTTGATGTTCTAAGAAATTTTTTATGAATAATTTTCTTCTGTAACTATCTCACATTTTTTGTTTTCCTAATATTTCTTTACCTGTTAATTAATTAGGGTTGTATAAAAACAGTTCTTACTAAAATTTTCAATTTCTCATATGAATAAAAAATAGATTATCTTTTAATTTATTTTAAAATTTGGGAAAACTGAGAATATAGTTTGTTTTCCTGGTGGAAATTAAATAGCGTTTGCATCATTTGAGATAGTTGTGCATACCCACCTGAAATTTGTCATTTTAATTTTTGTTTTTTTAAGGAACTGATGCTACATACATGGATGGTGATCAAATTGTTGTGGAAGTTCAAGAAACTGTTTTTGTTTCAGATATTGTGGATTCAAATATAACTGTACATAATTTTGTTCCTGATGACCCAGACTCAGTTGTAATCCAAGATGTTATTGAGGATGTTATTATTGAGGATGTTCAGTGCTCTGATATCTTAGAAGAAGCAGATATGTCTGAAAATGTCATCATTCCTGAGCAAGTGCTTTATTCAGATATAACCGAAGAAGTTTCTTTAGCACATTGCACAGTACCAGATGATGTTTTAGCTTCCGACATTACTTCAGCCTCAGTGTCTATGCCAGAACACGTCCTGACAAGTGAATCTATACATGTGTCTGACATTGGAAATGTTGAACACATTGTTCATAATAGTGTAGTAGAAGCAGAAATCATCACTGATCATCTGACAACTGATGTAGTTTCTGAAGAAGTATTGGTATCAGATTGTGCCTCTGAAGCAGTCATAGATGCCAACGGGATTCCTGTGGACCAGCTAAATGATGACAAAGGCAACTGTGAGGACTACCTTATGATTTCCTGTAAGTGTTGGGGTATAGTGATGGTCAAAGGTATTTTTGAAGACTGTCTTTTCTTATCGCGTCAGGGTAATATTTTCTTGACTTTAAGTTACAGAAAATAAATCTCACAAGTCTGTGAGTGTTATTTTAGTTTAGATCGAGCCATAATTAAGAAAGATGAAATGGTACCAATTAAAGAGTATTAAACAAAAGATGGCATGGAAAGATTAGAAAGATAAAGGCTGAAAACATTCAGACTGAACTATATGAAATATGTGGTCAGATTACATCTTATCACTTGAAAAGGTTACAGCTTGGAAATCTTTTGTCACTTTGGCATGTATTGTTTTTCTTCCACAATAATGTCTCTTTTCCATTCAAAGTAATATTTTAAAAGATACATTTGCTATTGGCTTTGGAATTAGTTTAATATTTTGAAATAAAGTACTCATGTATAAGACTATAAACAATTATGTGTACTTCAAAATTATTAGAAATGTAATATAATGGTTTTATACTCCATTTACTATTCCTGTGCTGGCTTTCTTGATTGTATTGAATTCTTTACCAATCAGCACATAGTTAGAACTTCGCTTAAGTAGCAGGTGTCATAATAGTTCTGTTAGTGAATCTCAATAGGTGTCTGTGATCTTTCTAACTTCAGTTTTTAGGCATATTCTCTACAATAATGGGGTTTCAATTTGTTAGCTAATTTCATCTACTTATTTCATGATTTAAATAACTTGGTTATCCTAATTCACCAGGTCATGGAACTAGTGTCTTTGGAATCAAGTTTTTAGAGTATAGAGTTCAGTGTAGTCTCATTAACACTACATGCATTTTTTCTTCTCTTGTGTCTTTAAGCATAGCACAGCAAAAGAGATTATAGTATCGGAGTGTAGGGGCAGAGAAAGCAGGCATTTATTTATCTCTTATGTGATAAAGTGTATGGTCATGGCCAAGTGTCATCGTGATAATTTTCTGCATCCAACTGAACTTGGTCAAGATCTTGGTTGTAATAAACATTCATTAAATTTCTTCTCTTTATAAAAACTTATTCTAGATAAGAATTGAGTATAATAACATGCAGTAGTTATTTGCAGTTAAATAATATAAAATATAGTAATAACAATTTTTGACCTTGAACTTATACTGTAGTTTGAAAGATGGGTAAGGGTAGCATTTATCATAACTAATTAGTATTTAATTTAAGGATTGATTTTATTGTTTTAAGAGGAGATGAAAAGGGTGGGGAGCACAGCAGTCTCCACAGTTTTACATCATTTAGTTGTAACATGGTTTCATTCCACACAGGTAGATATGGGGCCACATGGGGCAGGAACTGAACCAGGAGCCTCCCACACATGGGAGGTGAAAACCTTCACCACCGAGCCATCCTGACAATTGCCAGTTGTGCCACAGTCTAGCATATTGGGTTGCATGGCCTGGGGCTAGGAATTGAAGCCTGGACCTCACAATGGCAAGGCAAGCACTCAACTGCAGAGTTATCCTGGCATCCCAGAATATACATTTTTTTATAAAATGGATTTTTAAAGAATTTTACTTTTCTTGGTATTCTCTTGTTTCTGCCTTGTGAGAAAGATAATTTTCCTAATGTTGCATAATATAAAGCCTTATTGGAGAGAAGTGGAGGAAACCTATTTAAGGTGGACAGGGTTTTAGTGGCCTGATCTGATTTTATATATGATAGGAAAAAACTGACATTATTATTGTGTCAGTTTTAATGCTTTTCATATCATGAGAGATAGGTACAAGTTATCTCAGTTCCTTTGATATAATCAATTTATATAGAACAAAAAAATCTTATGTTTACTTTCTTTTCTTTACAAATCTTATTATTTTTTACATCTGTGTGCCTAATATTTCTGTAAAGTTCTTAGTGTCTATCTTGGTGCTTGCTTAAAATGATGACAAAGAATAGGCCTCATTGTTGATGGTGTTGTTATAGTGCAGGTTTATCCAACCTGCCACACTGGACAACTTTGAAAATGGCATGACACGAATTTGTAAACTTTCTTAAAACATTATGAGATTCCTTTATTATTTTTTTCTTTCTCTTCTTTTTATTTTCTTTAGCTCATCATCTGTCATTAGTGTTAGTATATTTTATTTTTGGCTCAAGACAATTCTTCCAGTGTGGTCCAGAGAAATCAAAAGATTGGACACCCCTGCTGTAGTATATCTGTACACAAATGCTCAGCATGAAGCATAAGTGCTATATGTAGAGTCTGTATACAGAATCTGATGGATCTTATCCACTAAAGTATCTCCTTCATCATACCATACCCTATGCCGGTTTGGTGTGAAATACTTGTTATGTGAATAAATATATTAACTTTATAACTGAAATTCTGTGGTTAGCATGCCTCCTTCAGGACCATCTAGTTTGGTTTTTTTGATTAACTTGCTTTTAGTTTCTAATTAGGATTTAATTAAAATGAACATTTAGTAAAAAGAGGTTCAGTGAATGAATAAATAAATAAAGCACAAACCCTCATATCTAATGCCTGAACTCTAAAAGAGCAATACAATTTATGGTTTCTTCTAGTAGTTTTTAAAATAGAAGAGATGGTAAAATACTTACACGTATTTTGTATTTTTAATAGATATATTTGTTTCTTTGTTCTGTAGCTAATTATTGGAGATGTGTGTAACACTATAAGCTCTGGTATTTTTGTTTTGTTTATTTGGGGTTGTTTTTTAAATTGGTAAAACACAAAATTTTGGAGTTTTAGGATATGTGCTGCTAAAGCGAACACAAAATGTTGGAATTTAAAACATATGTATGTATGTATACACTACACACACAAATATATACAAAAATAACAAATATTTGTGAAAAGTGAATAAAGAAAACAGCTATTATAACAAAGGTATTGGAGAAAGTTTTTCCTAATGGTTATCAAACTTTCTTCTATAGGCAAAATGAGGATACTAGTAGAAATCAACAAAATAAACATTTTCTCAACTGTCAAAACTAAAACCTTGCAGCATTACAGAGTGTTTATCCAAGAAAAAAGGCTAATTCTTGGTAACAACTGTGAGTTTTGTGGCCTTTTAGCTTGCTCCATTCACATTTACCTCTCCCAAAGCTGTGTAAGTTAACCTTGAAAAACAGCATTCTTTTTCCATGATAAACGTCAGTAGCCTGGCAGCTGTTGGAGAGTTCCTTAAATTCCAGAGAATTGTCATTACTTGACCTAATGATCCTTGGAAGACCTCATATGTAAGGCTGTCTTTATTTTTATGGACATTCTGAGTTACTTACTGTGAATAATCTTTTCTGGGTTTTTTTTTTGTCAAAAAAAAATAACATGGGGAAGCCGGGATGGCTCAGTGGGTTAGGCGCTCACTTTGCAGCCCCGAGGACCGAGGATCGAATCCCGGCCCCGGCCCGTGCGGACCCATATGCTGAACTGGGGAGTGCCCCCAGTTCAGTTCTCACCGGGGCGAGACCCCGGCCCAGTTCCTGCCCTGTGCAGCCCCACCCACCTGTGGAATGAAGCTATGTGAAAAAACCAATGATGTGCAACTATGGAGACTGTTCTGGGCCCTCTCCCTTCTCTCTGTCTCTGACTGTATCTCTCTCTCTGTCGAAAACAATAAATAAATCTTTAAAAATAAATAAATAAATAAAATAACAAAAGTAATTATTGAACCCTTCACTGCTTGCCGAGGCAGCGAGACACAATATTAATTGACGTTAGAGGTTATAAGTAAAGCTTAGGGAAAGCTTTAGTGTGAGATCACTACAGGGAGTTTTGAAAAGCTGTCACATATTCCTGGGAATCTTGAATATGTGAATGCTCAGTAAGTACTGCGCCTTACATTAGGGAGAAGCCTGGCAAGACTCTAAGCTCAAACCTTTGGCTAACGTTGAGACTCTGCACAAAAAGGAAGTAAAAGCCATTGTGTAATGTAAATTGCTTGGTTAAATGTTGAAGATGTGTTTCAACTCTTACACAGATTTTCTTGTCAAATATTGTAAGAATAACCTGATTCCATGTATCTATGGAAAGCTCAGTCCAGTCGATAGCTGACCACATATCAGAAACTTTAATGGCCACATAAAGAGTATAAACTTCATGGAATTACTTCAGAAAAGTCACTAAACAAGCAGCAACAACAAATGTGGGGAAAGGGAAAATATGATTTCAACAGATGCCACATCATATTAAAATTGTTAGTTTTCAACAAAAATTGTAGGACATGCAAAGAAATACAGTTCTGACACAGAAGAAAATGCAGTAAGTAGAAACTCACCCTAGAGATCAAAGAAGTGAACTTAACATTTTTAAAGCAACTGTTTAAAAAAAATTTTTAAGAACTAAAGGAAAGTATCAAGAATGATGTCTCATAAATAATACCAACAAGGAAACATTAAAAATTGAAGTAGCAATTCTGGACTTGACTTGAAAGTTATATTAACTGAAATGCGAATTTCATCAGAGGAGCTCAAAAGTTGATTTCAGTAGGCAAAGTAAAGAATCAACAAACTTGAAGGTATATAAAATAATATTGTCTAATCTGAGAAAGAAAAAGGAATGCATAGTATATAGAACACTAAACATCCCAACGGATATGGTCCGAGAAAGAAAAGAAAGAAGGAAATGGGCTAAAAGAATATTTCAAGAAGTAATGGCAGAAAACTTTCCAAATTGCCACGCTTTCTATATAAGCTTAAGAAGTTCAGCGAACTTAAATCGTTGAAAGACAAAGATAAATATCTTGAAATCAAGTCACACAGAATTGACTGCTCACATACAAGTGCTCCTTCCTCAAAAAAAGGTAATAGTCATTTTCTTACTAGGTAACGTGGAGTCTGGAAGACAGTGGGATGATATATATAACTGTTGATGGAAAAAGACAATCACCAAGATTTCTAAATCCAGCTTAAAGCATTAAAAGTGAAGGAGAAATTAAGACATTCCCACAAAAATCTGTAGTGATTCAAATGTTACAGTATTAACATATGGGTAGGCATAAAAATCACTGAAATAGAATTGACAGTCCAGAAATCCATTTGTCTGTGGTCAGTTGATTTTTTTTTTTTAATATCTTTTTATATTTATAGAGTAATTATTTTATCTTCAGTGCATATTTATTTCTATTTTACTTTTGACAGATAGAGAGAGAGACAGAGACAGAGACAGTTAGAGAACGGAACTGTGGGAACTCCCCAGTTCAGCATGTGGGTCCTGCCTGGGCCGGAGCCGGGATTCAATCCTTGGTCCTCGTGGCCTTAAAGCGAGCACTCAACCCGCTGAGCCGTCCCGGCTTTCCCCAGTTGATTTTTTTTAATTTTGCCAAGACACAGTTCATTGGAGGGGCGGGGGGGGGGGGGGGAGGGGGGGTTTGAAGTAATCGTTTCAACAAATGATTCTGGAATATGGTAACATGTTCACATGCGAATAAATGAAGTTGTTTGCTACCCCAAGCATACAAAAATTAGCACAAAACAGATTGAAGACTTAAATATAGAAGCTAAAATTCTAAAACTCAAAAGAAAACAGGTGTAAGTATTGAACTTTAATTACTCAATGGTTTCTAAGCAACTACAGAAAAATAGATGCGGAGAACATCATCAAATTTGAAAGTTTTTGTGTCAGATTGTCAGGAAAGTGAAAAAGTAATTCAGAATGGGAGGAAATATTTGTAAAGCACATATTAAGGTTCTAAAAAACAATATAGGAAGAATTTCTATAGCTCAACAATAAAAATAACCAGGTTAAAAAATGAGGGAATAACAAATAGTATCTTCCCAAAGAAAGCACATGAAGGATGCATATTGTTAGTCATTAGAGTATATAGTATGTCAAAATCACAATGGATAACACTTCACATACATTGAGATGGATGTTTAAAAAAATGGAAAATAACTTGGCAAAAATGGGAAATCCTTAGAACACTCAGATTGCCGGTGGGAATGGAGAATTGTGTAGCCCCTTAAGAAAATGTTGGCAATTCTTTAAAAACTTTAAAAAATTACCATATGACCCAAAAATTCTGTGTATTCTGAAGTATGCATCCACAACTGAAAACATGTTCACACAACAGTTTTTACACAGAAATTTGTATCGGCATCCAAACAGCCAAAAAAGAGGAATAAACCCTAATGCTCATAAGTTGATGACTTGGTTTTATAGACAAGGTACTGTGTAGTTCTGTACACCTGGAACCTATGTAAATTTTGCTAACCAATGTCACCCTCATTTAACAAACATAATTTCACTATTCAATAGAATATTTGACAATGAAATGCAGTATTAATACATGCTACAATATGAATGAACTTTGAAAGTGTTAAATGTATATGAAATATGTAGAATACTTTTATCCATAATGGAAAAGTAGATTAGTAGTAGCCCAATCTAATTGTGAGCTAGGTTGAGGGGAGGAGGGTTAGCTTAAAGAACACAGAAGTATCTTTTGGGGTAATGGAAATAATTCTGTAAATGGATGGTTACACAACTATCAAAATTTCCTAAAGACTTACAAATTGTACACTACACACTATAAAAGGGTGTATGTAATAGTATGTGAATTTTAACTCAAAGTGATTGGAATCATCTGATGCATTTATTATTAAATTGATGTGATAAAACAAGTCAAAATTATGTTAGTGAACTCTTTGGGTAAATAGTTATATGGCCACCCACATCAAAATACTCAAATTCATAAGCTGGTGTAACAGTGTGTAAAAATTCTCATGAAACTGTAGACTCACAGTTTTCTTCCCAGCCAACTTACCTTCTGAGTCTAAGTTACAGGTAAATCGTTCTCAGGTATCCAGGATTTTAGAGACATTAGAACCCATGCATGCTGAAGCTGCTATTTATTAATTAATAGAGCAAACAAGCAAATGAATATATAGAAAGGACACAAGAATGAAGAAAGTGGTAAAATGAATAGTAGTAATTTTTTTAATTTAAAACTAGACCACACATTTATGCACATTAAAATTATGCAACAGAAAGTAATGGTTTACAAAACATTAACTAAAAAATATTTGGATAGTATGATGTATATGTGTGTTGATTTTTTTATTTCCATAACAAAAAAAACAGTATAGAAGAAAGATATTGGGTCGCAGAAACCAAGTGAGTAAGTAAATTGCAGAAGACAGTAAACATCTGTATCAAATGCTTATGCATTTGGGGAAAATAAGATGAGTACTAAGAACAGGTCATGACTGACAGTGTTAAACAGTTTTGGTGAAGTCATGGGCAAAAACCTAATGAAGTAAGTAGAGAATGTGGAATGAGAATTATAGAAATGAAGCACTTTTGCAGGAAATGTGGGATCAAGGTTTTAAAAGGGGAGAAATAAAAGTTCATTGATTATACTTGTAGATGATAGTAGGTAAATTGGTATAAAAATATGGAACAGGAAAGGACAATTTAGTGCTTAAGCGAAGGATTGGTTTTTAATAGGAGGAACACAGTTTGTGGAAACATGCTGTAAAGATAAAGTTTATGGATAAAGTTCATTTAGTTGTTCAGATGAATAGAGTAGAATTAGGTGTATTATGATGATCCAGGTCTCAGGCAAGTAAAGTAAGATCAACTGGAGTTTAAGAAGAAAAAGTGAAATAGAATCTTCTTAGGATTTATGTTTGAACATTTAAAAATGAGACTAACATTGTGGTGTTTTTTTGTTTTTTTTTTCTCAACCCAAATTTAGAGGCATAGATATAGGTGTAAAGACAAAAATTGTATTAAGTTTGTGGTTCTGTGATAAAATGAGAGGGGCATAAGGATTGGAATAATATACAAGGGAATATGCAAATTACAATGATTAGCTATGGAATTAAACTGGTTTTGGTGGAATTGTTTAAAAATAACATTGCAATTTACATTTAAAATATTTATATTCAATTTTTCTTTTACTTGAATATATTTATAGAAAAATTGATAGTATATCTTTTAATTCTATTGATAGTTCTGGATACAATGAGATGTCTATCAACCAACAAAAAGTAGTCTTTTAATAAAGTGAAGCTGAAGCGTGGAGGAGTGAAGAATGGCTTAATTTGGGTACATAAAAGCCAGGGTGTTTGGAGGACAGCTGTCTGAAAGACAGAAAACAGTTCGGTCAGATATTAGTTGTTAGACTTATTTTTCTATGTAGTAAAAGGAGAAAGGGTAAGGTAAAGTGATCTTTGTTTTAGGAAAGCAAATTACCGGTATACCAGTGTCTAAGGGTATTTGGTAGGAAACCTGGGGAGGAAATCAAATGGACACTTGTTATGTTTATGAAATGGGCAGTGGTGATAAACTTTACCAACCTGACCTTTGAAAGATTAGGCAACTTAAGTAAATGGAGGAGAAAGCCATATACTTGATTAGGAACACTGCAAATAATAAAGGATTCCTGTGTTTATGAGGTTAATTTAGACAAAATGCAGTTCCCGTGCAAATGTGATAATCATTCGTTTTTTCTTGCAAAATTATGAATTTTTTGTAGCAGCTTAGAAGAGGGAGGTAACCAGTTGAACATAAAATGAAATGAAATTCAGAAAGACACCTTTCTCATTCTGTTACCTAAACTCTTACTTAGGAGTTCACAGACTTGAGGCAAATCTACATACCATTCTAAACTTTTAATTTTTTATCTAGAAAAAGTGAGATAAAATATTAGAACTAATGAAGAAATTTTAAAATGACATGCAAAGGTAGTTAGTTATTAGAACGGTCTTAATTTTTTTTAATTAAATTTCTTGATTTCGAGAAGCCTTACTCTTCATTATAACATTTTCTTATAAGATTTATTTTGTTATTGCCAGAGAAGGGGGAGGGCCCAGCGCAGTCTCCATAGTTGTACACCATCAGTTTTTGACATTGTTTCATTCCACATGGGTGGGTGGGGTCCATGCAGGGTGGGAACAGGACTGAGGGTCTCTGCATGGGAAGCTTACCCCAGTTCAGCATATGGGTATGCATGGGCCAGGGTCAGGACTCGATCCTGGAACCCCGGCGCTGCAAAGTGAGCTCATAACTGAGTGACCCCAGCTTCCTCAGGATTTTTTACAAAAGCACTTGCACAGAAATTATGTCCGATGACTCAGTTTTATTCAAGACTGTCTTTATTAGGTTGGTGCAAAAGTAATTGCAGTTTTACATTGTTGAAATTTGCTGCTTGATACTGCAATACATTGAATGTGTTGACATTATACATCATTTTAATGTGCAGTTGTTTTTTAGTTAATGACTTGTTTATTTTATATTTATTTTAGACTATTGATGTTAGACAAAAGGCAAATTTGAGCAATTTTCTTACTCGAGTTCAAAATGGGTCATAAAGCAGCTGAAACAACTCACAACATCAACACATTTGACCAGGAACTGCTAATGACTGCCCAGTGCAGTGGTGGTACAAGTCTTGCAAAGTTGGCAAGAACCTTGAAGATGAGGAGGTAGCGGCTGGACATCATTGTTGACAATGACCAACTGAACAATCACTGAAGCTGATCGTCTTAAAACTACGTGAGAAGTTGCTGAAGTTCTCAATGCCAACCATTCAGTGGTTTTTCAAAATTTGAAGCAAATTGGAAAGGGAAAGATTTGATAAGTAGGTGCCTCGTGAGCTGACTGAAAATAAAAAAATCATTATTTTGAAGTGTCATTTTCTTTTACTTATTACACAACAAAACATTTCTCAATTGGATTGACATGCTACAAAAAGTGAGTGTTGTGTGACAGCCCGTGATGATCAGCTCAGTGATTAGACTGAGAAGAAGCTCGAAAGCACTTCCCAAAGCCAAACTTGGACCAAAACAACGTCACGGTCATTGTTTGGTGATCCGCTGCTGGTATGATCCACTTTTGCTTTCTGAATCCCTGTGAAACCATTCCGTCTGAGAAGTATGCTCTGCAAATCGATAAGATGCACTGAAACCTGCAATGCCTGCAGCCAACTTTGGTCAACAGAAAGGGCCCAATTCTTTTCCACGACAATGCCCAATGGCATGTCACACAACCAATGCTTCAAAGGTTGAATAAATTGGGCCACCACATTTTGTCTCATTCACCAAATTTACCTAACCCCTTGCCAATCGACTACCACTTCAAGCATCTCAACTACTTTTTGCAGGAAAAACACTTCCACAACCAGCAGGATGCAGGAAGTGATTTCCAAGAGTTTGTCTAATCCAGAAGTACAGATTTTTATGCCACAGGAATAGACAGACAATTCTTGTTGGTAAAAATGTATTGATTATAGTGGTTCCTATTTTGATTAATAAAGATGTGTTTGAGCCTAGTTATAATGGTTTAAAATTCACAGTCCGAAACTAGTTACTTTTGCACTGACCTAATAACTTTAATTTTTAATGGCAGTTTTGACTAGTTACAGGACACTGGTAGTTTTCTTTGCATTAAGACAGAAATCACTCTGATAATTCTTATGTAAATAATTTTACTGGTTGAATTAGTAGGACAACTTCTCAAGGTGTAAGTTTCAAGGTGAATTATACTTTTCTCTAGACCATAGTAATTTAGATACTTAAGGTCATCATCAAGGGAAGAGGGTGTGAGTGTGTAATTGTAAAGAATTTAACTGGCTAAACTTTTTGAACTTTGATGGGGGGTGTGGTTTAGTGTGGTGTGTCATTGAGGTTTTCCTGCAGCTAATTCTCACTTCTTCAGTGCTTAACACAGCTTCTATCCTGTTACTGTTTACCAAAGTCCCTTCCTTTGTGATTGAAACCACTCGTCAGGGTTTTTTTCTCCTGTCTACATTCTAATCTCTTGTCCAACCCTTTTACCCAAAACAACATTGTTACCTTTCTGTTGATACTTGCTATTTTCAGGTCTCAATTGTAATACTGTATTTTTTTTCTGTTTAAGGAAAATTTCTTTATCTTTCTTCATCTTTCTCTGAGATCTTGATCCAGCAGTTCACTGTCCTCTAACTCATTTTCTTTATTACTTCCCCAGACTATGAACATGCATAAGTATTTTTATGAATTAAACAGTAATCTCTTAATTCTGCAATTCATTCTGATTACTGCTTTTTTGTCCCCCTTTTCTAAAGTGTACTTAAATTTACACCTTACATAGAATTCTAAACACATAATTAAGTCTGGTCCCATGTGTAATAGCATTCACTAAAACTTCACCAAAACATCAGTTACCTCTGAGTTACTACCAGCCAGTGCAAGTTTGTTACATGTCTAACAAAATTTCAGGGTGGTGGTTGAAAGTAGTTGAGGGAAAGCTGGATGGCTCAGTGGGTTAAGTGCTCACTTTGCAACCCCAGGTACTGAATCCCAGCCCCTGCCCGTGTGGACCCATATACTGAACTGGGGAGTGTCCCCAGTTCGATTCTCACCAGGATGAGACACGGGCCCAGTTCCTGCCCTGTGCAGCCCCACACCCACCTGTGGAATGAAACTAAGTGGAAAAACCAATGGTGTGCAACTATGGAGACTGTTCTGAGCCCTCCCCCTTCTCTCTGTCTCTGTCTCTCTCTCTCAAAAACAAAATATATCTTTAAAAAAAAACATAGTTGGCCAGTAATTGATTTCACATGGGGATGCTCTTTATAATAACTAAGAAACTAAATTACATAAAATGTCATTGTTTTCATTTTTTAATGTCAGCCTTTCAAATACTAAAACATTTTAATATTTTATGTAAGAATTTTCTATGTAATTCTATAAATATTTTGATTTAGACAGTAACAATTTTTGGATCTTTCAAAGAACATGATGGGGAATTTGTAGACGTATTTTAAAATCTAAATCCTATCTTCGTAAGTCACTTTAGGAATTTAAGACAAAATTAGTAGCCAAAATTCATCATAACCATAGCTGTGTGGTGCTTAACTCAAGAACAAAGTCATCTGATCTGTACTAGTAGAAGCCACTTACTGCCTTTAACAACTTTAATTTCATAGAATATACATATTCTTAAAACATCAGAAGTTGAACATTGTGAGTCACATGCATTAAGTTTTGAATTCAGATTTGCCAGTTAGTAGTTTCATGGCCTCAGATAAGTCATTCAACTTTTCTAAACTTCAGGTTACTGTAAGATATTTTAACACCTTCCTAATAGATGCATAAGTAGTAAGTACTGCTTATAGCAATCACAATAAATAATAGCTGTTACTACTATCACAATTTTTTAGATTGATTTTTATTGTTTTTTGACAGTGAGTGACAGAGAGATTGAGAGAAGGGGGAGGGCCCAGAGCATAGTTGTACCATAGTTGTACATCATCAGTTCTCAATATAGTTTCATTCCACAGGTGGGTGGGGCCACAAAGGGCAGTAACTGGGCCAGCTCACCCCCAAGAGCTGGGGACCTCCTACATGGGAAGCAGACCTAGGGCAGGAGCCAAACTGGGGGCCTCCCACATGGGAATCTCACCCTGCCATATGAGTCCCCCTGGGCCGGGGCCAGGATTTGATCCTTGGACACCGGGGCTGCAAGACGTTCACTCACCCTGCTGAATCATCCTGGCATCCCATAGTGTCACATTTTAAAATAATCATCTGATCACTGTCTTTACCCATCGATTACAAACTCCTTGAGTCCATGGCTTTCTTATTTTTCTTTCCACTACGTAGCCCCAGAGTCTGTAGTTTATGATTCTTTGTTGAATTGAACAGAACATAAATGTATAACCAAAAGGATAATGAAATATATTTATTGGGGAACAGCACAAAGTGAACTAAAAGGAGGAGAAGGCTTAATGATGGAGGGTTTTGAAGACAAGCTTAATCTCTGAACTTTGGTTCTGCTCCTTTCTGCTTGGCCTTTAAGCTATTATACCAGATAGACATTGTATCTAGAGCAGAAAGGACATTCGTTTAGTCTTCCTCTAATGCACTCAACATCCATAAATTCAGCTTTTGTGATGACTTAAATTGTACTGGCCAAGTTTTCATTAATCTTTGCCAACTTTTGTTTGTGCCAGATATAGCAGTGGATAGCAGTGAATGAAAAGGTTTACGTTTTCTGGAAACTGTTTTTTTATATTTATTCCAATTCTCAGTGTTTCTTTCAGGCATCTTTTAACTTTGGTTAATTTTCCAAATCCTAAGCATAATGCTACTTAACTTCTTTCGCTGTTTTTATAAAGTTTAAAATATGCGAGATTCTGTATTTCCTGAATCTATTGGGGATTCAGTATGGGTGCCTCTGTTGGTCAGTAAGAGCACCCTTTTTTCCAAAAACAGGAATTGGGCTACCTTTATTAAGACATATGAGAATATGTTTAACTATACATATTCTGCATGTGTCAGCAGTGACCTAGACTCATTTTTATGAACTCATGTATGTATGTACTATGTATTGTGTATGTGCAGTTTGCTACTAGAATTTATGTTGACCATTGTAGTGTACCTTTCTGAAAATTGTATTATCATTAAAAAAAAATTACAATTCTGATAGAAACAGGTAAGACCAAATGATATTAAGGAGAACTGAAACTAAGATGTTGTTAATGAAATACATTACATCCAGTGTTTGCTCATTTCATAACTAAAATATTCTTCCCAAGATATTTGAGAACATAAAGCTTTTACTTCAGTATAATTATATCCAAGGATAAGGTAATTATATCATTTCATTACTTTTGATAGTTTTTTTTAAGACTACCAGGAATCTGCTTTAAAGTAAAAATATTCTAGAAATCTAGATTTTCACTGATGCTTTTACTTTCTAGGTAAAATTACTAAATTTTACATGAGTCAGAATATATTTGTAAAAAGGGTGTTTTTTTATAGTAATATTTTATCTAAGTATCTGCTATAGTTATTTATGATATGTCTATATGTGTGTTTTTAGTGGATGATGCTGGCAAAATAGAACAAGATGGTTCCTCTGGAATGACTGTGAACACAGAGTCAGAAATAAATTCTTGTAAAGTGGATAGCACTTGCCCTGAAGTTATCAAGGTGTACATTTTTAAAGCTGACCCTGGAGAGGATGACTTAGGTAAGAAGAAATCCTCAATATATATTAATATAATATATATCTTGATCAAACACTTTAACTTTATTACTACTTTTGGGTGGTTTAAAAGAACATTTGAATTCTTATCAAAGGATAACTTTTAAGCCAGATTTTTAATAAACATAAAAGTGATGGAAGAGGTGCATATTAAAAGTGAAACAGGTAAAAATTAAATTCTGACATGAGTTCTTAGAGCTGTCATCTTCCGTAATAGGTGGCACTGTGGACATTGTAGAGAATGAGCCTGAGAATGATCATGGAGGTGAACTACTTGATCAGAGTAGCAGTATTCATGTTCCAAGGGAAAAGATGGTTTATATGACTGTCAGTGATTCTCAGCAAGAAGATGAAGACTTAAGTAAGTAGGTGGACTTTTCATGGGTGACATTTATATTTCTGTGTTTTTAATTTAAAATGCTTGGGAAAGCTGGGATGGCTCAGCGAGTTAAGCGCTTGCTTCGAAGCCCCGAGGACCGAGGATCGAATCCCGGCTCCGGCCCAGGTGGACCCACATGCTGAACTGGGATGTGCTTCCCGAATGCGGTGAGGCCCCCAGTTCAGTTAAAAAAATATAAAATAAAAGTTTAAAAAAATAAATAAAAAATGATAAAATGCAACCAATATTTGAAGAAAATAAACAGTGCTGTTGTAGACATTATTATACTGCCATATGCCAAAGAAGACTAATGACTCTTAATGTGTAATTAGATTGTCACTTGGAAAACAAATTATAGCAAAAGCAAAGAAAAGGATTGATTCATTCAATGAATAGTTAGAGTATTTACTATATGAAAGTAGTGTTCTAAGAATATAACACGTGAATCATTTTGTGTTTGCCTATTAACTGAATTCAAATAAAAATACCTTGTGTCTGATCTCTTTATAAACCTGCTCTGAAAAGTGTTCTGTTAATTTTCTACATAGATGTTGCTGAAATTGCTGATGAAGTTTATATGGAAGTAATCGTAGGGGAAGAAGATCCTGCTGTTGCAGCAGCAGTTGTGCATGAACAGCAAGTTGATGACAATGAAATAAAAGCATTTATGCCAATAGCCTGGGCAGCAGCTTATGGTAAGTAACATAGCAGTTCTAACAATTGCAAAGTTCTTAAACTTTAATTTTTTACTGAACATGGTTTCTATGGTCGTAGGTTTCAGAAATGCTGAGATTTAAGGAAGAGTAGAGGAAGACAATTTGGCTTACCTTTTTCCTTTCATTTTAACAGGAATTTCTTTCATATGTATATTATATAAGAACATAGG
>PVKE010031304.1:0-19118 GCA_004027555.1 Craseonycteris thonglongyai
CTGTGGAATTTTCCAGAAAAAAATGTGAAAAGTGATAATATCATCACTCTGGACAGCTAATGAATGTGTTTGTATATTCTCATATTTTAAAAAGCTCTTGATTTTCATTTCTAATATAGTAAATATCAGTAGAAATACTTTACATACACTACCAAAGCCTTCATAATCTTCATAAGTCTAATGAAAGTGTTCGAGTCCTTCAAAAATTTTTACCTAGTGAAAAATGTTACTGGAACCAAGAAGGTTGAGAACTGCTACTATAGACAATGTTTAATTCTTTATGAAACACTAAAGACTTTGTGATTCGGTTCACTAAATAAAATATTCAAGAGCTACAACTTAAAATTCTAACTACTATTTTTTAGAAATAAAATGTCTACATTAGGATTGGTTGCCCAATTCTCCACTATAGGAAGGCCAAGCAAAGACTCCTCACCTGTAGAATTTTTTAAAAGAATATCAGAAGGTCAATCCCCAATCACCAACATGCCACTAGAAATCAAGGCTCATCTACAACAGGAGGGTACCTATAACCCAGCCAAGAGACAATCCTGGAGCATCCAAATCAGATGATTGGGGAAACTGTGTCATAAGACCACCCTGACAAGACAGGGAGATACAGAAGACCCACCAGACACATAAACAAACATAGACAGGCAGCCAAAATGGGAAGGCAAAGGAACATGTTACAAATAAAAGAACAGAAGAAAACTCCAGAAAAAGAAGAAAACAAAATGGAAGCAAGCCATCTACAAGATACAGAGTTCAGTCAACTGATTATAAGGACCCTCAAAGAAATTAGTGAGAACTTCAAAAAAGAGCTAGTAGGCATTAAAAAAAAAGAGAGATAGAAAGGGGAAGCCGGGATGGCTCAATGGGTTAAGCACTTGCTGTTCAACCCTAGGACTGAGGATCAAATTCTGATCCTAGCCTGTGCAAACCCATATGTTGAACTGGGGTATGATTCCCATGCAGGAGGCCCCCAGCCTAGTTCCCACCCTGAGCCCCCCTCTCCCTACCTGTGTGGAATGAAACCATGTTGGAAACTGATGATGTACAACTATGGAGACTGCTTTGGGCCTTCCCCCTTCTCTCTGTCTCTCTCTGTCCCTGTCTCTCTCTGTCTGTCAAAAACAATAAAATAAATCTTTTTTAAAAAAAGAAAAAAATATTTCTAAAAATGAAAGTAGTTTTAAGAAACCTCTGGAACAATATCAAACATAACAATATTCACATCAGAAAGAGAAGAGAAAAAGCAAGTGATTGAGAACCTATTTGAAGAAATAATGACTGAAGATTTCTCTAACCTAGAAAAAAAAAAAAACAGACATACAAGTCCAGGAAGTGTAGAGTCCCAAACAAGATGAACCCGAACAGGCTCATATTAAGACACACCATAACTAAAATGTCAAAGGCTAATGACAAAGAGAATCTTAACGGAGGCAAGTTAAAGCAGTTAGTTACAAAGAAGGGAGCTCCCATTAGACCAATCAGGTGATTTCTCAACAGAAATTTTACAGACCAAAGGGGTTGGCAGGAAATATTCTAGGTGATAAAAAGCAAGGATCTACAACCAAGACGACTCAGCCCAAAAAGGCTATCATTTAAAATTAAAGGAGTGATAAAGAGCTTCCCAGACAAAAAAAAAAAAAATGCTAAAGAACTTCATGACCACGAGCCTAGTAATATAAGAAATGTTAATGGGAATTCTTTAAGAAAAAGGGGGGGAAACACAAATATGAAAAATAAAATGGCAATAACTACAAACCTACCAATAATCATTTTAATGTAAATGATTAAATCTTCCAAACAAAAGATATAATGTAGTTGAATGGATAAGAAAACAAGATGCATGTACATGCTGCCTATAAGGGACCCATCTCAGATTGGAAGACACAGACTGAAAATAAAGGGATAAAAAATAATATTTCATACATATGGAAACAAACAAACAAAGTTGGGTTAGCAATACTTATATCGGACAAACAGACTTCAAAGACAAAGGAGGTAATTTCTCATTGATAAAGGTATCAATCAAACAAGAGGATATAACCCATGTAAACATTTATGCGCCCCACATAGGAGCAAGTATATAATATATATAAAGCAAATATTGATGGACTAAAGGGAGAGATCAACAATAATACAATCATAGCAGGTGACTTTAACACCCCATTAACACCAATGGATAGATCTTCCAAACAGAAAATCAAAACAGAAACGACAACCTTAACCCTTTCGCGGCGCTGGTATTTTATTGCCGTCCGCGAAGCAGTTTCAGGGAGGTGGTGGAGTTTTGTCCCTCATAACCTGATCCACCGCTGATGATGATTCACAACTTTTGCTGAATGGAGACTTTCGAGTGAGCCGGGAGTGCTTATTCTAGAAGGTGGTGAAATTGATCAATTCATCTCACTGCACGTGAAAAGAAGCAGAATTGTAATAGGAAATTTTCTGACATTGTTTTGATAGCAAAAGCTGTGAATCATCATCGGTGGTGTATCAGGTTACAAACGACAAAACTTCACCATCTCCCTGAAATCACTTGGCATATGGCAATTGAATACCAGCGCAGCAAAAGGGCTACAATAAAATATGCGGAGAGGTGAAAAACACTAATGAAAACCAAGACAAGACATACTTATCATACGCATAGCAGCATAGCAGCATAGCAACTCATGAGGAGACATTATCGTCACACGCAGCAAAAGGTTAAATGATGTGTTAGACTGGATGAATTTAATTGCTATTTTTAGTGCATCTCCTCTCCCCAAACAGCGGAATGTATATTCTTTTCAAGAGCACATGAAACATTTTCTAAGATATATTACATGTTAGGCACAAAGCAAGTCTCAACAAATTTAAGAAGACTGAATTAAGATCAAGCATCTTCTCTGACCACAGTGGTATAAAACCAGAAATCAATCACAAGGAAAAAAACTATAAAGCACACAATTACATGGAAGCTCAATACTGTGCGATTAAACAATTAATAGTTTAACAATGAAATCAAAGAATAAATCAAAAGGTATCTTAAGTCAGATGGAAATAAAACACAATGACCCAAAATCTATGGCATACAGTGAAAGTGGTCCTAAGAGGGAAATTCATACCAATACAGGCATACCTGAATAAATAAGAAAAATTCCAAATAAACAATCTAAACTTATACTTAAAGGAATTAGAAAAGAGCAACAAAGCTCAGAGAGAGTAGAAGAAAGAAAATAAAAAATATGTGAGCCAAAAAATAACAAAATAGAATCTAAAAAAGGGGGGTGGGGGAGAAAAGATCAATGAAACCAGGAGCTGGTTATTAATAAATCAGATTAATCAAGAAAAAAGGAGGACATAAATAAATAAAATAAAAAATTGAAGAGGAAATATGACAACTGACAGTACAGAAATACAAAGGCTTATAATAAAATAATATGAACAATTATATATCAAAAAACTGGACAACCTAGAAGAAATGAATAAATTCCTAGAAGCATACAATCTTTCAAGTCTGATTCAAGAAGAAACAGAAAATTTGAACAGACTAATTACTACTAATAAAATTGAATCAGGAATTTAAAAACTCCCAGCAAACAGAAGTCCTGAACCAGATGGTTTTACAGGTGAATTTTACCAAATGTTCAAAGAGGAATTAACACCTATCCTTCGAAAGCTATTCCAAAAAATTTCAAGAGGTAGGAAGGATCCCAAGGTCATTTTAGGAGGCCATTATTACACTGACTCCAAAACCAAACCAAGACATTATAAAATACAAAAATTATAGACCAGTATCCCTGATGATCATAGATGCAAAAAAATCCTCAATAAAATATTAGCAAACCAAATTTTGCAATGCATCAAAAAGATTATACACCATGATCTAGTGGGATTTATTCCTGGGATGCAAGTTATGTTCAATATCTGTGAATCAAAGTGATATACCACATTTAAAAAATTAAGAAAAAACACATATGATCATATCAATAGATGCAGAAAAAGTGTTTGACAAAATCCAGCATCCATATAATAAAAACTCACAGCAAAGTGGGAAGAGAGGGAGCATACCTCAACATAATAAAGGTCTTAGATGACAAACCCACAGCCAACATCACACACAATGAGGACAAGCTAAAAGTGTTTTACATAAGATCAGGAACAAGAAGAGGATGTCCACTTTTACCACTTTTATTCAACATAGTATTGGAATCCTAGCCACAGCAATCAGACAGGAAAAATAAATAAAAGGCATCCAAATTAGATTGAAAGAAGTAAAATGGTGATTATTTACAGATGATGTGATACTACATAGAGATAACACTAGAGATTCTACACACACGCACACACGAACACACACAAGAACTATTAGAACTGATAAATGAATTCAGTGAAGTAACAGGATAAAAAATTAATACTCAGAAATTAACTGCATTTTATAAACCAATAACAAACTATCAGAAGAGAAATTAAGAAAATAATCCCATTTACATGTATCAAAATATATGTAAAATGCCTAGGAATAAATTCTTCAATGTCTTAGGATTTTCTGAGTACAAGTGTTTTACGGTACCTCCTTGGTTAAAAGAAATTGAGGAATATACATATAAATGGAAGCATGTACCACGCTCATGGATAGAAAGAATTAACATCGTTAAAATATCCAAACCAATCAAGACAATCTATAAATTCAGTGCAATATGAAAATATCAAATATGAAACACCAATGACATTTTTTATAGAACTAGTGCAAATAGTCCTAAAATTTATATGGAATCACAAAAGACCCCAAATAGCCACAGTGGTCTTGAGAAAGAGGAACAAAGCTGGAGGTCTCATGTTACTTGATATCAAACCATATTATAAGGCTAAAGTAATCAAAACATCATGATACTGGCATAAAAACACAAAATCAATGGTACAGAACAGAGATTCCAGAAATAAATCCATGCCTATATGGTCATTTAATCTTTCACAAAGAAAGCAAGAATTTATATTGGGGAAAAGACCATTTATTCAATAAATGGTGCTGGGAAAACCGGACAGATACATCAAAAAAAAATGAAACTAGACTACCGTCTCAGGCCATAAGAATAAACTCAAAATGGATTAAAGAGTTAAATTTAAGACCCTAAACCATAAAACTCCTAGAAGAAAATATAGGAAGTATACTCTCAGACATTACCTTTAATAATATTATTTTGTGTGTATCTCCTCAGGCAATGAAAATAAAAGAAAAAAATAAACAAAAGGAAGTACATCAAACTAAAAAGATTTTGCACAGTAAAAGAAATCATCAACAAAACAAAAAGACAACATACTGAATGGAAGAAGATATTTGCCAATGATATATCCAATAACAGGTTAATATCTAAAAATATATATTTATATTTATGTTTATATTTAACAACTCATACAACTCAACACCCCAAAAAAATTCAATTAAAAATGGGCAGAGGATCAAAATAGACATTTCTCCAAAGAGAACATACAGATGTCAATAGACATGTGAAATATGCTCAAAGTCACTAATCATCAGAGAAATGCAAATTAAAACCATGATCAGATACTACCTTATTCCTGTCCGAATGGCTATCATGAATAAATCAACAAACAATTAAGTGTTGGTGGCAAGGGTGTAGAGAAAAGGGAACCATTGCACACTGTTGGTGGGACTGTAAATTGGTGCATCCACTATGGAAAAGAACATAGAGGTTCTTCAAAAAATTATACATAGAATTTACATAATGGAACACTACTCAGTGATAAAAAAAGATGAAATATAGCCATTTATGACAACATAGACAGACCTTGAGATCATCATATTAAGTAAGGTAAGTCAGAATGAAAAAATCAAGACACGTATGACTTCACTTATTGGTGAAATATAAAACTGAAAGTAACAAAGAAACAAGTACTCATAGACACAGTCAATAGTTAGTGGTTACCTGAGGGCAAGGGGGAGAGGGATGGGGGCGGTGATTAGGGAGTGGGCATCAAATATATGGTGATGGAAAGAGAACTGACTCCAGGTGGTGATCATGTAATGCAATACATACATAATGTAATATAGAACTATACACCTGGAACCCATGTAATTGTTAGCAACCAATGTCACCCCAATACATTTAACAATTAAAAAAATTAAAAATAGAACTACCTTATGACCCAGTAATTCCAGTTCTGGGTATTTATCTGAAGAAATCCAAAACACTAATTCAAAAACATATTTGTACCCTATCTTCATTGCAACATTATTTACAATAGCCAAAATATGGAAGCAATCTAACTGCCCATCAATAGATGACTGGATAAAGAGGTGATACATGTATACAAAGGGATAATACTCAGACATATAAAGAATAAAATCTTATCATTTGGAACAACATGGATGGACCTAGAAGGTATTATGCTAAGTAAAATAAGTCAGACAGGGAAAGGTAATATGACCTCACTAATATGTGGAATCCAAACAACAAAGTGAACAAACAAAACAGAAACCAACTCATAGCTACAGAGAACAATCTGATGGTTGCCAGATGAAAGGAGGGCTGAAGACCCATGTGAAAAATGTGAAGGGATTAAGAAGTACAAATTGTTAGTTATGAAATAGTCATAAGATGTAAAGTACAGAATAGGAAATACAGTCAATAATATGGTAATCACTATGTATAGTGGTTGCTAGATGAACCAGGGGGATGACTTCATAATTTATGTAAATGTCTAACCACTATGTTGTACACCTGAAACTAACATAAAATAATATTGAAAGTCAACTAGAATTAAAATATTAAATAAAAATAAATAAGCCAAAAATAAAATCTAAATTTCTAATAACTAAAAATTGCACTTGTTTTCTATAGGGTCTTGGAGAATCCTGTTTCTAAAACTTTCCCTCAAGGATTAATTGTAGGGTTACATAATACCAATCCAGGAATAAGGAAAGTATATTTTTTGATTATAAAAATAATTCATATTTTTCTATATGAAACACTAAGCTAAAGTAAGAAAGAAAAAACTATAAGCAAATACAGCAATGTGAACAGGTATTAAAAACAAAGTGCTGGATTTTTTTTAAGTTAAAAACATAAATCTACAAGTACAGTAATAGCTAGCAAAGTTAAAAATACATGCACACAAAACATTTCATTTTTAACAAGTCATAATCACATGAAATATTATAAGCACTATGCCATTAAAGACAGACTAAAGGCAAAAGGGGAATGAGAGTGAGGATCAGGGATCAAGGGAATAAATAAGAAAAGGTATTTTATAGACTGAGATAATTATACACTATGAATGAGAACTATGCACTCCCACATCCACTGCTAAGTAAGGTACAAACAGGCAGAAAAGGAGAAAGTAAAATAAATTACCACCATCCTACCATGCACAGATAATCATTGTTAACATTTTGGTATTCATTATTATAGTCTCCCTATTTTTTTTTTCATTTTTGGCTAACAAATAATATTTTTTCTGTACCTTTTATGCTTACATAAGTAACATTTGTTTTGTTAAATTTCCTTCATACCAGCTTCAAGCTCTTATAGTATTCTATAATAAGACCCATTGCATAAACCATTAACATATTGGCAATTATTTAAGTTGTTTCTAATATTTGCTATTTTGTTGTTGTTGTTTTTTAAGATTCACTTCTATTGTTTTTGACAGAGAGTGAGAGATAGAGAGACAGAGACAGAGAGAAGGGGGAGGGCCCAGAACAGTCTCCATAGTTGCACATTATTCGTTTTTCCACATAGTTTCATTCCACAGGTGGGAGTAGGGCTGCACAGGGCAGGAACTGGGCCTGGGTCTTCACCATGGTGAGAACTGAACTGGGGGCATTCCCCAGTTCAGAATATGGGTCCACACGGGACAGGGCCGGGATTCGATCCTCAGTCCCGGGGACTGCAAAGTGAGTGCTTAACCCACTGAGCCATCCCAGCTTCCCAATATTTGCTAATTGAATAGCAGTAAACATACATGTTCACATGCCAAGTTCCCTAGAATAGAGTTATCTACATAAAAATTTTAGGGGAGAGAAGAAAAATTGTTGAATTTTTTATATATACAACAAAATTGATTTCCAAAATAATTTTACCAATTTGACTCGCTTGTCATAGATATAAGGCAGTCCTGTCAGACTATACTCTCACCACTCTAAAAATCTACTTTCTTTTTGTCATTCCAGTTTGATCAGAGAAATCTGGAATCACATTGAGTTTCTTAATTTTTATTTCTTTGATAACTGATGAGGCCAAGTATTTTGTCATACTTTTATTGGACATCTGAATTTCTCTTCAGCAAACTGTCCAAAATGACTTCATGCCACATTATTCTTAACATGTCAAGAGAACCAGTGTACATTCTGTTGTAGTAAGGAAAAATGTAATTGTTTTCAATTAGCTTTATATAAATTATGAAAATCAATAGTTTATGTAGCTAATTTTTTTTGCAAGTGTGATATTAAAGTTTTTTTTTTTATTGTTTTGACAGAGACACAAGCAGAGAGAGAGAGAAGCGGGAGGGCCCAGAACAGTCTCCATAGTTGACAGCATTAGTTTTCCATACAGTTTCACTCCACAGGTGGGCGTGGGGCTGTGCAGGGCAGGAACTGGGCTGGGAGCCTCCCACATAGGCCCCGGCAAGAACTGAATTGGGGCACACCCGCTGAGCCATCCCAGCTTCCCTATGTAGCTAATTTTTTAGACAAAATATGTCTCCAAATTTAAGAATTAAGGTTAAAAAAAATCTTTAACACTTTGTACTAATTATTCTCCATTTGCCCCAGATGTCTTTCTCTGTCTTTCTCAGCCCTGCTCTATGCCATGGGAGGCTGCCTTCTATAAAATATAAATCATATGCTCTCCCTGGCTCTTTGGCTCCTGGTTGGGTTTGGCCAATGAGGATTGCCCGTAGAAGGTCATAGTGCATTGGAGAGAGGCTGAGGTATACAGTCTGTTTTCGCTCAGCTCTGGCTTGGTTACTCATACTACAGCTTCTGTTTAGCAGCTCCTTTTTTTATAATTCCAACTTCAACTGGTCTCAGCAACTCCTGTTTGTTCCCCTTAACCTCTTGGCTTACAGAAGTAATGGCTTCCTTTTGTTGTTAGTCCGAAGGTGCCTCAACTATTCTTGGGTCATGTAAATCTGACTGTACTGCAATAAATACTGTAATACTTTCTTTAAAACATTTATTCATCAGCCACAACTGAATGGGTTTGGTTCTTGCTAGAACCCTGAGAGATACACTAATTAAATTCACAATTTCATTTAAGTTTAGGACTGTCTCTGATATTTGATTCATCAAAAACATTTTATTCACTATTAGCTAACTATTTACTTTGAATCAGACACAGTGGTAGGGTTGGGGGACACATAATTCACCCTTCCTAACCTTAGCAGGTTTTTTGTTTAAAAGAAAGACACCCCTAACATTTTTTAGTTTCCATAGCATCAAATGTGATGACATTTAGAACGCTTGATAACTTACCTCTTTTTTTATCTATCTGATCTGAATCTCTAACTCCTTAACTGTACACCCTTTGCCTCAGAGCTCAGTTCTGTCTACTGAATATCTCATATTTTCCCCCATAATTGAGTCATTGCACATGAAGTATTTTTGTTTTGTTTTTTTTCACTTGCTAGGACACATTCACATTGTTTTTTCTCCCTAAAACTAATCTAGTATCTAAAATACTTCTCTTTCTACCTCCTCTTTCAAGATTTAAACATACAGTGGTGACTTGACTCTTGTATTTATCATCTCTGTCATTGACTGAAGGATCTAATCAAGTGCAATAACATGTTTTAGGTTATATTTTGGGTGTCCTTGTAGTCAGAGAATGTACTTTTTTTTTCATTTTTTATATTCTTTACCAAATTTGTCATGATACTGAGTGCATAGTAATATTCACAAAGAACTTTTTAGCTGATGTGAGAAAAGATTTAACTAATATATAAAAAAATAAAATACAAATAGAAAATGTTAACCTATAAGAATAAATCAGTATTTAGAAGAGAATTTAAGAGGCTAAATTCTGACAGGATAGCATATTAAATATAAGACTTAATTTTTAAAGATGCATGCGCTGGTTTTTTGTTTAAAATAATCAATAAAATAGAAATGTTCCAGTTCTCAAATAAAATTTAGAAACATACGTGTTATTCATGTGGCTACCGGTATTCATATGGAAATAGACTTACATAATCTGGAGGTTACTGAACAGTTACGATTTTGAGATTCAAGTGAAACCCTTAAACGAAAGTAGCTAAATTGTTACAAGAAACCCAGGCCTAAATTTTTTCCTTCAGATGCCAGAGCACACATCTGTGTGTGCTCCGTATTACGGAGGTTACAAGAGCCTCACATTCACCACTGAACCCTAAGGCAGGTCAGGTTCAAGCAGATTGATACATCCTGCAGCCTGTGCAGCTGCCTCCTAATAATTTCCTAAGCTGCTCTCACAGCTGCAGGGTAAATTTGTTGGAGGGCTCACAGGAAGCACAGCTGTGCTCCCAGACACAGTTGTGCATCAGCAAAATTACTGGGTAGGGGTATATTTAGCAAATCCCACCCATTATCATAGGCCCAAACGAATGGGACCTAGTAACTCAGTTTGCGTGAGAGTAGTCTCTTTGAGGTTAGGAGCAAAGGGCATAAATCCACAAAGTTGTATTATGAACTCCTGTTCAGCTTGAGAATAAAGAATTCGGTGCATTTTCTCTCTTTCCCACACAATACACACCATGCACATGCACACATGCTCTATTTTATTTTGTTTCTTTGTGGAGTTAATCTCAATGGATTATCACTCAAAATGACACTAGCTTGAGTTTGCATTGACCCTGAAAGAAGCTTTACATGCTGATAAACTACACCAACAAAAAAAAAAAAAAAGAAAAAAAGAAAGCTTAATCTTCCCATGTATGTAGCCAAGAAAGCACAACTAAAATTACACAGATAATAACCATTAACTCAGCCTTTAAGTAACAACTAACTTTTCTGGATAACCAGTAAATCACAGTGTCTACAATGTGCAAGGAACTCAGAGACAAATCTTAGATTTTTCTTTTTTCTTGAGGAGAAAGAATATTTTTTTAAAAGGCTGGTAAGAATGCTTATAATATTAATGAATTTAAAAGTCCAATCTGTGTGACTTTGAGAAAAGATGCCTTCCAGATACATTTTCATATGTTTTAAGCAAAATTCTTTAGATTTTAAGTTAACAAATTTTCAGTTCATATCTGTGCTGCTTCTAGTGTAATATAGATATTACACTAGATTATATATATCGTATATGGTATACCTGATGTTTTAGAGAGTTTAAAAAATGCTTACATGTTCAATTTACTCTGACATTTGCATTTTTAAAAGCCTTAATACGACAGTATTATACTTGGGTCTAATCTTTCCTTTAAGAATGAATCCCAAACACAATATAAATTTTAATTATTTTTCTTAAAATCTATTCAAACTGACAAGTTTACTAATTATTTAATATACAGGTAAAATCATACATATAAGTCAGAAGATATAAACATTGAAAAAGTAAATGGAGATACTGACAGTATGATTTAAAAATAAAAGCTAAATAATATTTGCCTTTTTTCTATCTGGTATTTCTCATTTTTCTAGAATGTTATTTGGTATTCACCTTGCCTAAAATTGGTGTTGTGACAATTACTAGATTTATCATGCTTTCCCATATGCCAAATGTCTCATTTGATTTTTGTTTGAGGTTCAGGAATAGTGCTGGGTAGGAAGCTGGCTCTATCAAACTATAGAAGAGGTCCATTTTGGAATTTACTTATCGGTATCTGTGCAAAGTGTTATGCAGTCTTGATTTAAAAATCAATCAACTTTTTAAAAAGATTGATAGTAACTAGTAAAATATGCAGTTATATACACAGAGAAAATGTGCATTTGACAACGCCCACATTTAATATGTCTCAACTGACATTAGCATTTTTTCTGTATTATATATACACTTTTAGGTAGCATTGTCATTATGAGTTCATCAGCCATCCCATTAACAGAAATATACTCTTTCCTGTTTTTTCCTGGCACGGGCTTCTTCCTCCTCCCTTCCCACATATGTACTCTTCCAGTAACTAATCTCTACAATCCTGGCAATAAGAATCTGATATGTTTAGTGTGAGATTTAAAAGAAAGATGGAAGCAGAAGTGCCAGTCCTTTCGCTCTAAAGTACAGAATTTAAGTCATATATCACTCCTTCGTACAAAAGGCTTTACTCATTAAATTTATTTTAAACCTAAGTATCTGTACTAGAAATAACTGTGTTGCTATGCACCAAAATGTAGATGAGATCTGAAGAGAGCTGACTTGTAGAACTTTAGTAATAACTTAAGCTGCACACTACTCTATGAATAACAACATTATGGGGATGAATATTTTGACTCAATTAAAATTAAAAAAAAACTTGAACTTCTGCTCTTCTGTCAAATTGATGATCATACAATAAAAGATTATAATGAGGATCAGAAAGGAAAATATGTTTATAACTGGATCATCATTTAGATTGAAGGGAAGATAAACATCTACATCCAACAATCTTCACACTAATGCCTGGAGAACAGTGACTTAACAAAATCATTAAATCCATGGAGAATCCATGGTTGGCTCCCAGGTCAGTATTAGGTGCTTTCCTGCTCTGGGAGTGCTCATAGTAGAAACCTAAAACTTCATCTTGGTACAACTGCATAATAAACATAAACAGTAACATAACTCACAGAAAGGAGAAAGGGGATACCAAAGACATAAAATGATTAGTAGATGAGTCAAGTGAAGGAAGTTTCAACCAATACAAAGTATGAGGTCTGACCAGAAAATATCTGATAGCCATGTCATCTGAAAAATAGCAGCATCTATGGCTGTATTTTTTTCAAATAGACCTCGTATTTGACCTTGAAAAAAAAATGCTTGAAAATTTTAATTACCAATTTCATTTGGAGATTATGAAAACACAGTCTTAATAGCTGTCTAGAAATTAAAAAAGAAACATACATATATATGTATATATGTAATATATATATACATATATATGTATATACATATCTGTGTTTGTATGTGTGTGTGTATATATATATATTATATATATACACACACACATATAATACTCTAGTACGGTATATACTCTTCCCTAATGGTTGTGACCTCTAAACACTTAGACTGAAATACAATAAAAGGTGGTAAAAATTCATTTTTAGTATTCTTTTTTGGTTGTTGTTCATTTGTTTCTTATCTGCCTGAATAGATTTAGATCCAAAAAGAGGAATGACATACCAAAATTTTAGTGTTTCCAATTAAATTTCAGGGATATAATAATAGTCTTAATCTTAATATCCTGAAATTAAATCTTACCATGAGCCGCTAGTCAAGAGAGGACAGCACATGATTTTGTTACACATTGGTACAGGGGACAATTTATTTCAAAAAGGTTGGTCACTTAAGGACTTACCTTCTACAGTGCTGATAAAAAAAACAAAACAACAGAACAGACTTAAGTAAACTAATTAGTGTACTAAGACACTTAGTGACCCAAATCAACATATGCAGATTTCCCACTGCAATTTTTTTTTTTTAATAATTCTTATAGGGGATGCTGGGACAGCTCAGAACTTAAGTGCTTCTCTCTCAATTGTGAGGTTCGAGATTTGATTCCTGGCCCCAGCCCATGTAAACCCATATGCTGAATTGTGAATTGTAGTGCAATTGGTAACCACTGGGATGGCACAGTGGCAAAGTTTCTCGCTTCTATGTGGGAATTCCCTGGTTTGGTTCTCCCACTGTGCAGCCTCACATCCACCTGCATGGAATAAAACCATGTCACAACTAATGATGTACAACTATGGAGACTGCTCCACCCCGCCCCCCAACTCTCACAGCTTCTCTCAAATGATAAAATGAATCTTAAAACAAATAAAGCAAAAACAAAAAGCAAAAAAACTCTTGTAATGGTTAAGGGTAGCATATAAGTTAAAAGTTGTTAAAAGTTTCCAGCCATTACTTTGTGTCTTTCACCTTAATCCATCACTAGTTTGCCAACCACTATTAAAACACTTTCACATCTAAATGTAAAGGCCCATATCCTGACATTGATCCAATTGCGGAACTCCCATCGAAGTCGATGAGAATGTTGCATAGAAATCAATGACAGGATATGGACCTCAAAGCTGGACCCTCTCTCCTCTGGTACTTTTTTTTTTTTTTTCATTGACACTAAGAAATTTTAGAGTATTGTAAGAAACAAGGTACATAACGCAGAAAATTTGCATATGAGCTCCACAGTTCTCTGTTCCTTTTCTGGCAAAGTTTATTTTGGGTTAGATGCCACCTTTATTGGGTGTGTATGTGGCAGGGAGGGGACCTGTAAAAATGCCAACATCAGCAGCAGCAATATGGTTGAGTAGAATTTCATCTCTCATTAGACAGGTAAGCAGGTCTTTTTTAAATCACATCCTCTGATTTGGCAAAGACACTTCCTTACAAGCTGAGTTCTTTTTCCAGTTCTATTTTATGATTGTCTGAATTGGCAGTTATAAAATATTTTTAAAAGTATACTTCTTATTCAAAACTTGAATAATATTGAACATTTCATAGTCTAATTTCTAATAAAAAAAACTTTGTGATTATTCTGCCATGCTATAATAGCTAGAAATAATCCTTTAAGTTTAGATTGAGTTTTTCTTCTAGTGAATACAAAGCATTTCAAGCATATTAATGGTAACTCTTTCATTTTTACTAACAGTATTAAACACAGTTTTAGGAAAGTACAAACATCTTAAAATAAACATTCATGTCTTCCTTGCAACCACTGTTATATCTACAAATATAACAGAAATAGAAAACTACTTCAAGTTTTAAATATATCAAGGATTAATTTTTGCTTTTTTTTTTTTAAAGAATTCTTTTATTTCTTTTGTTGTCCATAGCATTAACCCATGTTTAAAGTGAACAAGCCAGCTACTCACCTTGGCCTTGAATCTTTCTATATCAGTTAGATGGGTTTTCTAGAATCAGTAGTTTTCAAAATGTAGCCCACTTAAAAAGCCCCTGTAGGGCTTGTTAAAGCACTTGTTGGGTCCCACCTCTACAGTTTCTAACTCAGTAGGTCTGGGGAATGACCAAGAATTGGCATTACTAAAAATTTCCCAGGTGATACTGATTCTGTTAGTCTAAGACCATATTTTCAGAACCACTAGTCAATGGAACTCAACAGATAGGAGGTTATAAGAATCAACTGGAAAGCTTGTTCAAGTACCAGTAGTTACCCTTCTCCCTCTACCCCTAATTTAGATGAAACAAACCTGGGGTAGGGTCGAGGCCTTCTTTTTCTGGAGGAACACTAAGTGTTGTGTGGTTAATCTCAGAATCTCGGAATACCTGGGTAAAAGCTCTTAGTCCCTTCTATTGTGAAATTGTATGATTTTTTTTTTAAGATTTATTTTTATTGTTTTTGACAGAGAGAGAGAGATACAGAGACAGAGACAGAGATAAGGGGGGAGGGCCCAGAACAGTCTCCATAGTTGCACATCATCAGTTTTTACACATAGTTTCATTCCACAGGTGGACTTGGGGCTGCACAGGGCAGAAACTGGGCCGGGGTCTTGCCCCGGTGAGAACCGAACTGGGGGTATTCCCCAGTTCAGCATATGGGTCTGCACGGGCCAGGGCCAGGATTCGATCCTCGTTCCCTGAGGCTGCAAGATGAGCTCTTAACCCACTGACCATCCCGGCTTCCAATTTTTTTTTTTATTTTTTTTTTTAAATAAGCCAAATTAGGAAGACTAAGAAAAATATCCTAGGAACATAAAACAGACACCAGAGACAAAGACATCACAGAGGTAAATGGCATAGCTGCCTAGATCAGGTAACCTTTTTGATTTTTGTGTTGATACATTTCCCTAATGAGCTTGCTAAGAATGATGCAATAGCATCAGCTTCATTTTGTTTTGTTTTTTCCTTACTGTGTATAAATGTATGTTTGTATGTGTTTTCCATGTTTTTAAGTTTGTTTCTTTTTTGGTAATTTGAATATGAAATTTGGACCAAATAATATACTGAGCTGGCATATGTATTTTTTTCCTGATAATAAGTAGGAAGTCATGTTAATAGAGCTACATCAGATGTTATGGTTTCTGGTTGGAAACAGAAGTGAAGCAGTGATTGGTTAAAAAAAAAAGCAATACCCAAACTGCCTTCCACGTAGAATTTTATGTATTTGTAGTCACATAATTGCTTATTTGTAAAAATATATATAATGTCTATCTTGTCAGTAGCAGTAAAATGACCAGGTTCTATCATTGTTTTTTGTTTTTGGTTTTTTGGGTTTTTTTTGGTTTGCCATTATATCTGACTCTTTGGTCTGACATACTGTAATACATTTGGGTTGAGGCTACTTTCTTTGGTATTGGAACAATAGGTCCCTCCTTCCTGTTATATAGAGAAATCCTATAGACAGAGACTTCAGTAGAGTGCATAAAATTACTTTTGAGTGTGTTCATTAAGTGCCTACTTTGCAAAGGGAAGTGCAGCTATATACTTCATTAATAAGATTCTAAATACATGTTAGGATTATAGAATCCAATATTCCTAACTGTTAGTATTCATTATATTGAGAAAAGCTTAATTACATGAAAAATATATACTTTGCCTCACTGAGAGCTCTTGTTTGAGAGATCAGAGAAGCATTCAACACCCATGGTTGCTTCAGTTCTTCACAAGACCATAATTTGTGAGGGTCATAGTGTTTTACTTAAGAGTGAAATAAAGGGTCCCTTCCAAATTCAGGGTACAGGTCCTTTTGGTAAGTCACTAAACACTAAAAAATATCAAAATTTTCCGTATTTCAGTTCTTCATTTGCAAAAGAAAAATGTTGTTGGATTAGGTGATTTCTAGGGCAGGCTTTTGCAGTTCCAAACTTTTTATGATTTATGTTTTAGAACTATATAGTTGACCCAAATGTCTTGTAAAATATTCCATAAAATGCACACTTTTTTTTTATATATTTTTTTTATTTATTTATTTTTGACAGAGAGAGAGAGATCGAGAGATACAGAGACAGAGAGAGAACTGAACTGGGGGAGCTCCCAGTTCAGCATATGGTTCTGCACGGGCCGGGGCCGGGATTCGATCCCTGGTCCCCGGCGCTGCAAAGTGAGCGCCCAACCCACTGAGCCATCCCGGCTTCCCCACACTTTTTTTTTTTAAGAGAGAGAGATACAAAGACAGAGACAGAGAGAGAACTGAACTGTGGGAACTCCCCAGTTCAGCATGTGGGTCCGCCTGGGCCGGAGCCAGGATTCAATCCTCGGTCCCCGGGCTTCAAAGCGAGCGCTCAACCCACTGAGCCATCCCAGCTTTCCCAATAATTTTTAATACCTAATTGATATTATAAATTATTTCATTCTTAGTCTTGCAATTACCTTCATATTTATTTTTCTCTTAAAATAAAGTACTCCTCTCAGGTTGATCGCCTGTCAAGTGTTCTTAACACAATACCAAATATAAATAAATAAATAAACAAACAAATAAATAAATAAATATTTTCTCCTTGCAACCTGAAAAGAAATTAAGTATTCCTCTGTTTTGACCATGTATTAACATTCTTCACATTATGATTAGCTAGTAATTCTTTTTTTTTCCTTCATTATCAGAAGCATTGGGTATAGGAAATTAATTTCTGTGATTATTTGTATATTTTTCCTATACTACATAAGTCGCTGCAAGTTCTATAATTATAACCCTTTATAATTGGCAGACATTAATTACTAAAATTGTACTAGGATTTCCATATAATTTTATATCAGAGCCACATGAACACTGAATACATTCATCATGTTTAGAATACCAATGGGAACAATTAATTTCCAACTATTAAAATATGCAAGAACTTGAATGAATATGTTAAAAAAGAGCTGTGCAGAATCCTGTGTATTATGTTACAAGTAATATGCATATGTTCAAGTGTATTCAGTCAACAGAAGTTGTTCTCCATTATCTGAAATTAATCCAGTCCCCTCTTATCATAGCACTCATCAGAAGAGTGGAAGAAGGCAAGGACCAAATTATGAAAATGCTCCCAACCATGGGTGGGGTACAGAACAAGGTATGTTCACAGTTGTCCTCAATAAGCTCATCATCAGATGTCTTCATTCCTGCAGTTCTCCGAAACATCAAGGCTTCTAACCTCAGCGGTATTATCAATCCCTTGCTAACCTGGCCCACATTCTATACATTCAACCTCCATAATCTCTTTTTAGATCCAGATTTCTTTCTTTCTTTTTATTGTTTTTGACAGAGAGAGAGAGAGAGAGAGAGAGAGAGAGAGAGAGAGAGAGAGAGAGAGAGAGAGAAGGACCCAGAACTGTCTCCATAAGTGCAAGCCACTAGTTGTCTACATAGTTTCATTCCACAGGTGGGTGCAGGGCCATGCAAGGCAGGAAGGCACCAGCTGGGGGTGTACGGTTGCACAGGGCAGGAACTGACCAGGGGCCTCCCACATGGGAGGCATGCCCTCAAGAGCTGGGGGGCCTCCCACGTGCCCAGGGTGGGAGCCAAACCAGAGGCCTCCCACATAGAGTGCTCACCTCGATGTGAACCAAACTGGGGACACACCCCTGTTCAACATATGGGTTAGGCAGGGGTTGGGATTTGATCCTCAGACCCCAGGGCTGCAAATGAGGGCTCAATCTGCTGAGCCATTATGGCATCCCCTAGATCCAGATTTCTTAAACGGTGGTCCATGAGTAGTCTCACAATGTCTGTCAACCTACAGAAATTGCATACAAAATTACATACTCATATATGGACATCCTTTCTGAGGAATGGGTCTAGAGCTTTTATCAGATTCTCAGAGGGTATCACTGAAAAGTTTAAGGGCTACAGCGCTAAACTGTTTCATCCTTTTTTTTTTTTAATATTATTATATTTCATTGTTAAATTTAATGGGGTGACATTGGTTGGTAACAATTAGATAGTTTCCCGATGTACAACTCCACATCACATCACCCATGCGTCGCATTATGTGCCCAGCTCCCAGGTCCCCCTCCAACACCATATATCTGGTGCCCACTCCCCGCTCCCCCCACAACTCTCCCTCC
>PVKE010031305.1:0-19113 GCA_004027555.1 Craseonycteris thonglongyai
AATAAAAACTTATCTTACTGCAAAGCAGCAATTATTGGATGACTAATGATCAGAGCATTCTTGAGAAAAGAACGTGCTGGTACACTAAAGATAAATGGTAAATCACATCTGACCTAAACCTTTTAAGTCAGCATACTTCTGCTTCTCTCCAAACTCCCTGAGTTAGTCATGCTTACACTCCCTGGGGGAAAAGGGCAAGAGAAGAGAAATTCCTGTAGGAGAGTTGGGAGGGGAATGAGGATCTGTGCCTCATCTCTCTTGCTCCCCATGTTTTCTCCTGATGGCCCCTATACGACTGTGCCTGTCTTAGGTTGTTCCTCCCTGAGGAATCTTACCTGTCATTGATTAACCAGACATCCTCCAGGGCCATACAAAGTACGGGAATTTCTCAGACATATTTTCTTCTTCTTGCCATCTGGTTACAGCGGTTGGTGGGTGTTGTAACTACTCCATCAAACTGCTCCCAACACTGTATGATATATACAAAAGTTGTTAAGAGAGCGAATCCTGAGTTCTCATCAGAAAGAAACACAAATTTTTTTCTTAATAGAAAAGAACTATTTCATTTTTTCATAACTATAAAATGCTGACTAACTTTATTGTAATTATTTCAGGATATATGTAAGTCAAATCAGTATGTTGCACACCTTAAGCTTATATAGCACTGTATTCAATTATCTCAATACCATCTCCCCAAAAAAGAACAAGTTAGGGCATCTATTTTGAAGAGAAGTGAAGCAGGGCACAGCTGACCCTGGGAACTGAGGAATGTGTGCATTCAGATCAGCAGTCCCACAGACTCTGAGGCAGTTAGAAATGGAAGTGGGTGGTACACTGTAAGATTAAGATGGGTTGGGGCAGTACCCTACGCTATGGTTTTCTAACTTGGTCCAGCAAACAAGCATTAGCTTATTAGTACAGAAAGACTATATACATAGTTCACTTTTCCAGAAGTCTGGTGGTGCTTAGGTCTATTATGGAAGAAATTAAGGTCTTTCTGATAGGGAAATGCCATCATCCCCAGGAAACTTTTAATAAGAGGCAGCTTGGAAGGAATTAATAAGAAGCTATTGAAGCCTCAGAAGGAAAGGATGTGTAAAACGCCAGAAAATTCTTACCAAAACAGAGTTAAGAAGAAAAAGAAAATTGTAAAAAAAAAAAAAATGTGCCAGCAAAGCTCTGAGTTTACCCATAGATATTAAAAGCCTTCCTACCTACCATACCTCTCATAAAAAAATAACAGATTTCTTTCTAAAAAAAAATTTGTGATGTTTTTAAGTGTTGACTTCCCTTTGCTCTCCCATCCCCAATAAAAACTATTGCCATATTATTCAAGGAGTTGACTACTTTGTTTCTATCCCATTTATTTATTTTTAGTAAAAAAAGTCTCACAAATATGAAACAATGAGATATAAGAAAAACACTATTGAAATATCTCTTTTTACTAAATACTGGTAATTCAAACAATAATCCAAATTGTTCATAAATCTGCTGAAAACCATTTTTTTTTCTGTATCTGGACTTAGACAATATAAAAGAATCAATATCCACTAACACAAATATATTTGACTATCATTTATAAGTCATAACTTTAAATATCCATTGATTATGGAGGTAAGATATAAATTATTGTGAATTATACTAAAATTAGTTATGTTTGCCTTATGGGGTAAGAAGTCACATAATTCTTGAGAGTTTATTTTATTTTTATAACGGGATGAGGTTTAATTTATTTTTGTTTTGTTTTATCTTACAGAAACTTGAAGCCACTTAAATATTCTCCATTCTGCTGAAATCTTTTTAATTGTTACTTTTATTGGGATTACATGAATTCATAAATGCTACAGAGGTTCCAGGTGCACAATTCTTTATAGTACATCATTTATGCTTTGCATTGTGTGCTCACCACCCAGTCAATTATTCTTCTATCACAATATATTTGATGTCCCTTTCCTTCTCCCTCACTACCTCTCCGCTTACCTCAGGTAATCATTAAACTATTGACTGGGTTCCTGTGTTTTATTTCTTTGTTACTTTCAGTTTTATATTCCACCTATAAGTGAAGTCATATGGTTCTTGATTCTTTCAATCTGACTTGTCTCAACATGATGATTTTAAGGTCCATCTATGTTGTCACACATGGCTGTATTTCATTTTTTCTTATCACTGAGTAATATTCCATTGTGTAAATGTACAATTTCTTTATTCAGTCATCTATCAAAGGGTACTTTAGTGGTGTCTGTGACTTAGCAAAGTGAACAGTGCTGCGATAAACATTGGGATACATATATCTGTGGACTAAGGTTTTCAAGTTTTTTGGGGTAGATACCCAGAAGAGGAGTTGCTGGGTCATATGGCAATTCCATTCCTAATTTTCTGAGGAATCTCCATACTGCCTTCCATAGTGGTTGTATGAATTTACATTCCCAGCAGCAGTGTATGAGGGTTTCTTTTCCTTCACAGTCTCTCCAGTACTTGTTATTCCTTGTCTTGTTGATTATAGCCATTCTAACAGGTATGAGGTGGTATCTCATTGTGGTTTTAATTTGCATCTCCAGTGAAGTTTAGCATCTTTTCATGAATGTTGGCCATTTGTATATCTTCATAGGAGAAGTGACTGTTCAGGGCTTCTGACCTTTTCTAATTGGATTGTTTATTGTTTTGTTGTTGGTGGTGGTATTGTTGAGTTGTACAAGTTTTTATATATTTTAGATATTAACCTCTTATCAGAGGCATTGTTTCCAAATATTTTCTCCCATCCGGTTGGTTTCCTTTTTATTTCGTTGATGGTGTCCTTTGCTCTGTTGAAGCTTTTTAATTTGATATAGTCCCATTCATTTATTTTTGCTTTTACATCCCTTGTCTTTGGGGTCAAGTTCATAAAATGTCCTCTAAGCCCAAAGATTATAAGTTTATACTGATGATTTTTTCTATGCACTTTATTATTTTGGGTCTTAGGTGGAGGTCTTTAATCCATTTTGAGTTAATTTTGGTATATGGTAACAGTTTACAGTTCGAATTCATTCTTTTGCACGTGGTTTTTTAATTTTTCCAGCAGCATTTACTGAAGAGGTTTTCTTTTCTCCATTGTATATATTTCACTCCTTTGTCAAGAATTATCTGTTCCTATATTTGTGGGTTTATATCTGGATTTTTTATATTGTCCCATTGGTCAATGTGTCTTTTTCTGACAATACCATGCTTTTTTGACTATTGATGCTTTGTACTATACATTGAAGTCAGGATCATGCTGCCTCCAGCCTTATTCTTTTTTCTAGGATTACTTTGGCAATGCAGGATCTTTGGGATTCCATAAGAATCTGATGATTTTTTAAATCTATTTCTCAAAAGAATGTCTGTGGGATTTTGATGGGGATTGCATTAAATTTGTATTGCTTTGGGAAATATGGCCATTTTAATTATGTTGATTCTTTCAGTCCATGAACATGGAATATCTTTACATTTCTTTGTGTCTGCTTTAATTTCTTCTCATATTGTTTTATAGTTTTCTGTGTATAAGTCCTTCATTGTTTTTATTAAGTTTATTGCTAGGTATTTTATTCACTTTTTTGTGATATCAAAAGGTACTGGTTTTAATTTTCTCATTTTTTTTTCTTTTTTTTTCTGAAGTTCTATTGGTCATATATAAAAATGCAATGAATTTTTGTGCATTGATTTTGTATCCTGCAACTTTACATTCTTTGTATATTATTTCTAATAGTTTTCCAGTGAAGTCTTTAGTATTTTCTATTTAGAGGATTGTGTAATCTGTAAAAAGTGAATAAGTTAAACTGTCACAAAAGTGACACTTTTCACTTCCAATTTGGATGCCTTTTATTTATTTCTCCTGCCTAATGGCTATGGCTAGAACTTCCAGCACTATGTTCAATACCAGTGGTGACAGGGGACATCCCTATTTTGTTCCTGATTTTAAGAGAAAATATTTTGTTTTTTTATCATTCAGTATGATATTTGCTGAGTGTTTTTCGTATATACTCTTTTTTATGTTGAAGGGCTTTCATTGTATACCCATTTTATTAAGTATTTTGATCATAAATGGATGTTGTAACTTGTCAAATGCTTTTTCTGCACCAATTGATATAATTGGAAGGCTGGGATGGCTCAGTGGGCTGAGAGCTCACTTTGCAGCCCTGAGGACCAAGGATTGAATCCTGGCCCAAACCCCTGTGGACCCATATGCTGAACCAGGTTGTGATTCTCATGCAGGAGGTCCCCAGTTTGGTTCTTGCCCCCCGGTTTGACCCCTGGCTTGAGGGGGCATGCCTCCCATGCAAGAGGCCTCCAGCCCAGTTTCCACCTTGTGCAGCCCCTGCCCACCTGTGTGAAACAAAACCATGTCAAAAACTGATTATGTAAACCTATGGAGGCAGCTCTGGGCCCTCCCCCTTTTCTATGTCTCTCTCTGTATCAAAAAATATATAAAACTTTTCTTATATAAGACATAATTATATAATTTTTATTCTTTATTTTGGTTATGTGGTATATCACATTCATTGATTTACATATATTGAACCATTTTTGTGCCCCTGGGATAAATCCCACAAGATCATGATGTGTAATCTTTGGAATGCATTGTTATATTCTATTTGCTAGTATTTTGTTTAAGATTTTTACCTGTGTTCATCAGAGATATTGGTCTATATAGTTTTCTATTTTTGTTGTCCATACCAGACTTTGGTATTAAGATATTGTTGGCTTTGTAGAATATGTTGGAAAGTATTGCTTCTTATTCAAATTTCACAAGAGTTTGAGGAGGATAGGTGTTTGTTCCTTTTTGAATGCCTGGTAAAATTTGTTGACATACCCCCTAGTCTTGGACATTTGCCTTTGGGGAGGGTTAAATGCTTGTTTCAGTTTCCTTGCTGTTCATTACTCTGTTTATATTATCCACTTCTTGATTCAGTCTAGATAGACAATATGTTTCTTGAAACTTGTCCATTTCTTTTAGGTACCGGTAGCTAAATTTGGTGGCATATAGCCCTTCATATTAGTTTTGTGTGATCCTTTGTATTTCTGTGCTATCAGTTGTATTTTCCCTCGTTCATTTCTAAATTTTGTTATTTGTGTCCTTTCTCTTTTTCCCTTCATGAGCCTGGTCAGGGGTTTGTCAATTGTATTAATTTTTTCAAAGAACCAGGGGTTTGTCAATTGTATTAATTTTTTCTTTGTTGTATTGACTACTTCTACTGTTTTCTGTTCTCTATTTTAATTAGGTCTGCTCTAATTTTTATTATTTTCTTCCTTCTACTGACTTCTGTTGTTTGTTTTTGTTTTGATCTTATTTTTCTGGTTCTTTAAGATAGGTTGTTTACTTGTGATTTTTCTTGTTACTTGAGATATTCCTTTAGTGGTATGTTTTTCTCTTATTACTATTTTCACTGTGTCTGAGTAGTTTTTATATGTTTTGTTTTCATTGACATTTATTTCTATGTAATTTTTTTTACAAATATTTATTCATTTATTTATTTTTGACAGAGAGAGAGAGACAGAGACAGAGAGAGAACTGAACTGGGGGCACTCCCCAGTTCAGCATATGGGTCCACATGGGCCGGGGCCGGGACTCGATCCCTGGTCCCTGGTGCTGCAAAGTGAGTGCCCAACCAACTGAGCCATCCTGGTCTCCCCTCTATGTAATTTTTAAATCCATTTTCTTCTATCTTCTTTGATCCAGTCATTTTTAATAACAATTTGTTTAATCTCCATGTATATGTAGTTTTTCTGCCTTCTTTTTGTAATTGATCTCCAATTACAAAAAGCTTTGTGATCAGAGAATGCACTTGGTGTGATTTCAATCTTCTTAAATTTGCTGAGGCTATCTTTGTGTTCCAGCATGTGGTCTATCCTTGAGAATGTTCCATGTGCACCAGAAAAGAAAGTATAGTCATGTGTTGTAGGATAAATTATTCTGTAAATGTCAACTATGTCCAATTGCTGTAATGTATCATTTAAAGCTGCTATTTCCTCATTCATTTTCTTTTTCTGTTTTTTTAAGATTTATTTTTATTGTTTTTGACAGAGAGAGAGATACAGAGACAGAGAGAACGGGGGGGAGGCAGAACAGTCTCCATAGTTGCACATCATTTGTTTTTTCCATATAGTTTCATTCCACAGGTGGGCGCATGGCTACACAGGGCAGGAACTGGGCCGGGGTCTCACCTTGGTGAGAACCGAACTAGGGGCACTCCCTAGTTTAGCATATGGGTATGCACGGGCTGGGGCCGTGACTCGATCCTCAGTCCCCAGGGCTGCAAAGTGAGCACTTAACCCACTAAGCCATCCTGGCTTCTCCTCCTTATTCATTTTCTGTTTGAATAATTTGTCCATGGCTGTCAAGGAGGTATTTAGGTCCCATATTACAATTGTAGTTTTGTCAGTTTCTCCTTTTAGATCTGTTAGTAGTCACTTTGCAAATTTTGGTGCTGACTGAGGGCATAGATATTAGTAAGTGTTATCTCTTCTTGTTGTATTGTCCCCTTTATCATTACAAAATGTCCATCCTTTTTTCTTATTACCTTTTTTATCCTGAAGTCTGTTTTGTCAGATATAAGTATGGCTACACCTGCTTTTCTCTGGATGCCATTTGCTTGGAGTATTTGTTTCCACCCTTTCACTTTGAGTCTGTTATTTGTCCTTGTGGCTGAGATGTGTCTCTTGGAAGGCAGTGCACAGTTGGGTTTGGTTTTTAATCCAGTTTGCTACTTTCTGTCTTTTTATTGGCAATTTCAATTCATTTACATTTAGAATGATGATTGATATATGAGGATTTCCTAAAGACATATTTTCCGGTAGCTCTTTTTTCCCCTTGCTTTTTTTTTCTGTTGGTTTTGTTTATTTGTTTGTTATTGTTTTTGTTTGATGGTATTTGTGAATTTTCCATGTGTTTTCACTTTCATTTTTGTTATGCGCCTCAGTTCTAGGGTTTTTTTTTGAGTGGTTGACATAAAGTTTATGTAAAAGAAAGTTTTAAGAAAGTTGAGATGGCTCACTGGGTTAACCATTTGCTTTGCAGCTCCGGGACCCAGGATTGAATCCTGGCCCCAACCCGTGTGAACCCATATGCTGAACTGGGGTATGTGCTTTCCATATGGGAGGCCCTCAGTTTGTTTCTCATCCCATCTTTGGCCGCTGGCTTGAGGGGTCATGCCCCCCGCCCAGTTGCTGCCCTGCAGGGAACCTGCCCACCTGTGTGGAATGAAACAATGTTGAAAACTGATGATGTACAACTATGGGCACTACTCTGAGCCCTCCCCCTTCTTTCTCTCTGTCTCTGTCTGTCAAAAAAATAGTTGACTCAAATTATCCAAACCTATGGAAAAAACTGGACCCTTGAATTCAGGAAGCAAACAGAGTACTTAATTATCTGAATCCCAATAGGCCTTCTCCAAGACACATTATATTAAAACTGCCAAAAATTAATGGCAAAGAAAGTATTTTCAAGGCACGTAGGGAAAAGAAGACTGTGTAACCTATAAAGGAAAGATTATCATCAGACTTCTCAACAGAAACTACATTCACGAGGGAGTAAAATCAAACATTCAAACGTTTTTTTTTACTTTTACTAGCATTTATTTGAATTTATTCCTGGGCCATGGGTTTTTGTTTCTTCATTTCTTCTTGGATATCTTTCTTTCCTATGCAAAGTTCTCTTTTGATTAAAAAAAAAATATGTTCCTTTTCAGTTAGGATCACTTCTATATAGCAGGGGGAGCTTATGTAGTGGTTAATCTGCCCGTAAGCACTGTAAGTTTCACCACATCTTGGCAGTTTTGTCCACTTGCATGTGGTCAATTACCAGAGAGTCTACATATAAACTCTTAAGCTCTACATTTTTTACTCTCCATATTTTTAAGCATGTGCAATAAAAATTCTGTACACATTTTGGGCCATCAGACCTGGGCACACCTACCAACTCTACCATTATAATGTCAAAATAGAACACTTTGTTTCTGTAAGGTGACATCCTTTAGATACTTGGTGACTTTTCAAATATGTATACATTTGATGACATGGGCATGTTCACAAGTGTTCTTAAAATGAATACAAAAATTTGACTCTCTCAGGGATGCCAGGATGGCTCAGTGGACTGAACACTTGCCTTGCATCCAGGGATTCCAAGGATCAAGTCTCAGCCCATGCAGAATCATATGCTGAACTGGGTTGTGCTTCTCATGTGGGAGGTCCCCAGCCCAGTTCCCACCCTGTGAAGACCCATGCTCACCTGTGTGGAATGAAACTATGTCAAAAACTAATAACATACAACTATGTAGACTGCTCTGGGTCCTCCACCTTCTCTCTCTCTCTCTCTCTCTCTCTCTCTCTCTCTTTCTCTCTCTCTCGTCAAAACAATAAAATAAATCTTAAAAAAAAGATTTGACCCTCTCGATTTATATGATTTTTGCAGGATTCTGTTAATGGAGAATGAGATTCTCTTCAGTGCTGTGTCCAGGTCCTTGGTGTCCTGAAGAAAGAACTGAGTGAGACACTATAACACAAAGGCAAAAGAAAAGTTTACTTACAGAGAAAAAAAGTAAAAGTACACTTCCGAAGGACAGAAGTGGGCCAAGTAAGAGGTGGCTCAAAAGGTCTGATTACAAAGGCTTGAGCAGGTTTCCTTTCCTTAGAATAAGAGATCACCATTTTGGGTGTGGGGTCTTTTGATTGACAGTCCTGATTGACAGGGGCTCCATTACATGAGTTTTTTAACTGTGTTTCTCATCCCAAAACACATACAGAAAAATCCATGGTGATGGGAAGGGGGTTGGTGGACAAGCCTTTATGACTGTTTAATTATAATTTTATTATAATGAGGCCTAGGAACAGGTTAAGGACAAGATTTTATGGTTTGCACCTGCATCAAAAACCAGCTAAATCTAGTGGGAGCTTACCTCCCTTTTCCCTAGAGGTTTTGGCAGAAAGATTCATTTCTAGGGACTGGGGCTGTGTTGTTCCTGGGAATGGATACTGGTGGTGCAAGGTGCTATCTTGCCAGAAAGATTCATCTCTAGGAGCTGGGCCTGGGTTGTTCCTGGGAGTGGACACTAGTGGTACAAGGCACCATCTTTGCAGGAAGATTGATCTCCACAATCTGGGTCAGGGGGTCTCTGGGACTAAACACTAGTGGAGTAAGGCACTATTGATTATATTGCTTCCCATAGCCATTTGGTACACTCTTGGCTTTTTTACTTTCCGTGGCCATCTGGTCAGGGGCAGAGTCTCCTGGAATGACAGCACAGGGTCGTAATTATCCCAGCAATGTGAGCTTTGCTCACTTAGATACCCCTATTCTAACTACTTGCCTGCTTTTTCTCTCAAGAGACATGATCCACATAATTTACTGTGGGAAGTTGAAGTGCTGAAGGTCTCTTTTTCTATATCTGCTTCCTGCTCAGTTTGGCCACTGTCCATGTCTATTGGGGTTCACAGAGCTCTCTCCCTAACTAAGATAGAAGGGATGGGTCTCAGGATCCATCCAGAAGTCTCATTCAGTTCTTCAAATGAGGTGGGTTGAAATTCTTGCTGGGTTATCAGTCGTGTTTCCAAGGTCTCTAGACCAGGAGAGAAAGACTTAATAAATACAGTTATAATAAAAAGTATCAGTGTAAGAAGCAGACCCATGAGCCCCAGGTGGAATATGTCTTTGAGAGGAAAAACTTACCTCCTTAACCCCTCAAGGTGTGTGGCTCATCTGGCCTGTTGATTCTTTTTTTTTTTTTTTGAAAAGCAGTTTATCAGAAAGAAAAATAGACAAGAGAAATACATAAGTTGTATACACAAATAGACTCACTGAATATACAACCTATTTATAAAAGAATACATAGCAAAGACCCATACATGTATGAAAAATTTCAAGCATTAGAAATAAGAGTACATTAAAACACCCCAATGCCATTTTTTGCCTATCTTATTGATAAAAAATGAAACAAAACAGTATCTACAGAGACTATTGGGACATTATTACTCTCACATCTCTGGAGCTAACTGTTGATTCTTGAGGTATTGTTTTCCTGTGGTCTGAAAAGATAGTGAGACTACAATTAACAACTAAAGAAGAAATTTTACATTAATCAACTAGTATAGTGGGCAGAGGCATTTCATTTTAAAAACTGGCTACCTTTAATTAAAAGTAGTGATTAGTTCAGAAACTGGAAAAACAATATAAGGCTTAAAATAGGCTTAAACAACAACAAAAAAAGGTGGGAGGTTTAAAGAACAGCCTTTTCCAAGAGGGTTGTTTGCCCTATCAGCTCTCTAGGTTAAGTGAATAACAAACTATCTTCAGAATTCACCTAGGTCTATTCACGGGTAGAGCTCAAACAATTGAAAGAGAGAAATTACCAGCCAACAATTATTTATCCAGGGGATGCTGGGATGGCTCATCAGGATAAATGCTCACTTTATAGCCCCAGGGTCCAAGGGTCAAATCCCAGCCCCAGCCCATGTAGACCCATATGCTGAACTGAGGTGTGGCCCCCGGTTTTATTCTCCCTGGGGTGAGCTTCCCATGTGGGAGGCCCCTTGTTCAGCCCCCAGCTAGTGGGGGTGTACCTCTCACGTAGGAATCCCTCAGCCCAGTTCTCACCCTGCACAGCCCTTGCCCACCTGTGTGGAACAAAACCATGTTGAAAATTGATGACATACAACTATGGAGACTGCTCTCGGCTCTCCCTCTTCTCTCTGTATCTCTTTTTTAAATATATATATATTTTCTTGTTAAGATTTATTTTATCGATTTTTGACAGAGAAAAACAGAGACAGAGAGAGAGAGAGAGAGAGAAGGGGGAGGGCCCAGAGCAGTCTCCATAGTTGATATTAGTTTTCCATATAGTTTTACTCCACAGGTGGGCACAGGGCTGCACAGGGCAGGAACTGAGCCGGAAGCCTCCCACATAGATCCTGACAAGAACTGAACTGGGGGCACACCCCAGTTCAGCATGTGGGTTCACATGGGCCGGGGCCAGGATTCAATCCTCATTCCCCGGGGCTTCAAAGTCAGCACTTAACCCCCTGAGCTATCCCAGCTTTCCCTCTCTGTATCTCTTTGTCTCTCTCTCTCCCTCTCTGTCAAAAACAATAAAATAAATATTTTTTTAAAAGAATTATTTATTTAGCAAGATTATTTTTTAGATATGAAGGAGGAATAAAAAGATTTCCAAATATACAGAAGCTGAGAACATTTTCTAACAAAAGGCCTGTATTACAGGAAATACTAAAGGAGATTATTTGACCAGAAATAAAAAGACAAATGAAATAGGAATAATGAGTAATAACAGAAACATAAAAGAGGAGCAAGTAAACATCTAAATTTCCAAAGAAAAATTATGATATGAAGCATGAATTAAGAAGGAAAACTTTTTATATAAAACTTTATTTTACGTTAACTTAATTGTAACCACAAAAAAAAATTTCAGAACTTAGAAACATACCATAAAATAAAATGAAACAAAGGAAAAAGTCACAGAACACCATCAAACTAACATAACTGACAGAAATGAAAAGGCAAAGTAACAATTGAGATACTAAGCTACAACAAAACAAAAGATAAAATGACCATAGGAATTCCTTATATACCAATCACTACCCTAAATATAAATGCACTGCACTCACCAATAAAAAGACAAAGAGTAGCAGATTAGATGAAAAACAAAACCCAATCATTTTCTGCCTCCAAGAGACCCACAGGGCAAATACAGACTCAAAGTAAAAGGGTAAAAAACAATAATCAAAGCAAATGGCATCCAGAGAAAAGCAGGTATAGCTGCCAGGAACCAGCCTGGCTAAACAAAGTCCCTGAGTTTGAGCAGTGGGAATCAATAGACAAACCAAATGGCCAGCTGGCTGTCCTCAATGGGAGCAGCCCCAAATAGCTTTATTGTTTATCTTATATAGCAAAAGTTTACCATTACAAGGAACAGGGAAAGGCCAGGCACTAGCATAGCAAAGCAGGATGTGAACAGATCTTTACAGGAGATAACAGCCCTTTCCAGTAAAGGCTTTGATATGTAGATCATGGGCCATAAATCTGCCAACTGGCCTTCATGCAAAGCTGAGTATACACATTTTTCTATAACTAATCACCCAATTACCCCCACCCCCTACCCCAGGGAGATGAAAAGGGGGAGGGAGGCTTTGCCATCAAGACCCCAGGCCAGTCCCTCCTGTTAGGCTCAGGGAACCGAGGCTTTGCCATGGAGGTCCCCCAAAACCTTTCCATTCAGGCTCTGCACCTGCTCCCCACATATAGCCATACTTTTATCAGATAAAACAAACTTCAGGATAAAAAACGGTAATAGGAGACAAAGGTGGACACTTCATAATGATAAAGGGGACAATAAAATAAGAAGACATGATACTTATTAATATATATACCCCAATCAGTAAACACCAAATTTTACAAAGCAACTACTACTAGAACTAAAGGGAGAAACTTACAAAAACACAATTATATTAGGAAATCTACACACACCTTTGACAGCCATGGACAGAGCATCCAAAACAAAAATCAATAGACAAATAAGTGTTAAATTGTACATTAAAGCAATTGTACATAATTGACATTAACAGGATACTTCACCCTACAACGCAAGACTATACATTCTTTTCCAGTGAACATAGAACATCCTCAAGGATAAACCATATGCTGGAACACATAACTAGCCTCAGCAAATTTAAGGAGATTGAAATCATATCAGTTGTATTCTCTGACCACAAAGCTTTGAAATTGCAGATAAACTGCTAAAACAAAGCAGAAAAATATATATATATGTGGAGATTTAATAATATGTTATTTTAAAAATGACAGGGACAAAGAAGAAATAAAAGACATTTTAAAATACATAGAAACTAATGACAATGAAAACACAATGTATCAAAATTTTGAGGATCCAGCAAAAGAGGTAACAAACAGGAAATGTATATTATTACAAGAGAAATTTTAAACATAACAATACACTTTAAAGAACTAGAAAAAAATACCATAAATGAAACCCAAAGTCAGCAGAAGAAAATAATGAAAATTAGAGCAGAGCTAAATAAAATAGATAACAAAAAGACAATAGAAAAGATTAATGCAACAGAGAACATTAATAAAATTGACAAACTTGTGGCTAAGCTCAAAAAGAGAAAAGACACATATAACCAAAATAAGAAATTAAACAGAAGAAATTACAACTAATACCACTGAAATACAAAGGATTATAAGAGAATACCATGAGGGGCTATATGACATCAAATTCAACCTAGAAGAAATGCACAAATTTCTATAAACATATAGCCTCCCTAGACAGAACCAGGAAGAACTGGGTAATTTAAATAGACTGATAAATTGTAGGAAATTGAGACACTCACCCAAAACCTCCCCAAAAGAAAAAGTCCAGGATCAGATGGCTTACAAGTAAATTTTACCAAATTTTACCTGTACTCCTCAATCTCTTCCAAAAAATTGAAGAAGAGATAATATATCCCAACTCATTTTACAAGGCTAACATTACCCAGATATCAAAGTCTGGTAAAGATAACATGAAGAAATAAAACTGTAGATCAATCTCTCTGATGGACATATATACAAAAACCCTAAACAAAATACTAGCAAATAGAATACAACAATGCATTAAAAAGATTATACATCATGATCAAGTGAGTTTCATTTCAGAGGCACAAAGATGGTTCAACATACACAAATTGATCAATGTGATACATAATATAAACAAAAGATTAAAAACCATAAGATCATGTCAATTGATGCAGAAAAAAACATTGACAAGATAATTTGGATTATGATCAAAACACTTAATAAAATGGGTAGAGAAGAAAAGTACTTCAACATAATAAAGGCCATATATGACACACCCTTGGGGAATGTCATACCCAATGGGGAAAAACTGAAGCCTATCCTCCTAACATCAGAATAAATCAAGGATGCTTCCTTTCACTCCTGCTATTCAACATAGTATTGGAAGTTCTAGCCAGAGAACTAAGGCAAGAGAAATAAATAAAAGGCATCCAAATTGAGAGTGGAGAAGTTAAATTGTCGTTTTTTTGCAAATGATATATCCTTTATATAGAAAATTCTAAAGATTCCACTGAAAAAACTATTAGAAACAATAAACCAATAACAATGCAGGATACAAAATCAATGTCCAAAAATTCATTGCATTTCTATACATGAACAATAAAACTTCAGAAAAAGAAATGAAAAAAAAATACCATATGCAGTAACTACAAAAAGAATCAAATCCATAAGAATGAACTTCACAAAGGATGTGAAGGACTTATACACTGAACACTAAAGACACTATTAAAAGAAATTGCAGAAAACACAAAGAAATGGAAAAATACTTCATGTTCATGGATTTGAAGAATTAACTTAGTAAAAATGGCCATATTACCCACAGCAACATACAGAATTAAGGAAATCCCCAGCAACATTCCAAAGACATTCTTTCAAAAAATAGATCCAAAAAATCATCATATTTGTATAGAATCACAAAAAAAGCTCAAATTGCCAAAGCAATTTTCTGAAAAAAGAACAAGGCTGAGGGCTTCATACCTCCCAACTTCAATTTATACTACAGAGTATTAATAATCAAAATAGTATGGCGTAGGCAGAACAACAGATATGCAGACCAGTGGAATAGAATTGAAAAACCATAAATAAGCCCACATATATATGAATAAATAATTTTCAAAAAGGGAGGTAAGAAACATGCAGTGGAGAAAAGAAATACTATTCAGTAAATGGTACTGGGAAAATTGAAAAGCCATATACAAATTAAAATAATCAATCTGTACTGAGAACTGTCACCATACACCAAAATTAACTCAAAATAGATTAAAATTTTTTCACCTAAGACCTGATATAATAACAATAGAAGAAAATATGGGGGAGATTCAAGATGGCGGCATGAGAGGAGAACTCCAATAACTGCCTGGGAAGGGCCTTGTGAACAGAGGGGAATCCACAGGGGAAACCCTGAGAAGAAACCTCAACTAAGAGAACCACACAACGCAGAACAACACACAAAGGTTAGAGAAAAAAGGGGAGAGCGGGAGAGGAAAAGGGAAGCAGCAGTTCGGGGACAGAGACTCGGAGCACGGCGCTGGGCTGGCAAAAACAAAGGGGGATTGGGGGACTACGGTCAAAGTGAAGCTGGATCGAGGGCGGGCTGGAAGCCGAGACCTAGGGAGCGTGGAAGCCCCACAAGACTGTGGACAATTTGACATCCGAACTCAAGGGACAGCACACAGTGCCCTAATCAGATCACAGAGCCTAAAGTGGAACAGGGACTGTGGAGCAGGGTGGCTGCACTTCCCGGTGGGCAGGGTGAGAGCAGGGCACCAGCCCACAATAGCTCAGCACCCCTGATATACGGAGGAGATTGACTGTGAAAGAGCGCCTTCTGAAGACAGGGCTCCTGGAGTGAGGGCTGGGGCTTGAGTGGGCATAGCTGCATTGGACGTGCTTAGAGTGAATCCGGCGGTCTCAACAGAGCCAGGAGCATAGAGCGGCTGCCGCCCTAGCTACGGCCTGTGCGCACAGGGCTTTTGGCGCCCCACCCACTGGGCCTCCGCGGTGCTGCTGCTCCCAGCGTGCAACTGGGCTTTCGGCACCCCCTCCACCGGGCCGCCGCGACACCACTGCCTGCTTGCCAGCGCGCAATTGGGCTTTTGGTGCCCCGCTCACCAGGACACTGCGGCGCCGCTGCCTACACGCAAGTGCACGGCTGGGCTTTCAGCGCCGAGCCCACTGGGCCGCTGTGAATCGCTGCATACACGCACCCAGGCTTTTGGTGCTCTGCCCACAGGGCCGCCGCGGAGCCGCTGTGTGCTCTCCGGTGTGCTACAGGGCTTTTGGTGCCCTGCTCGCCAGGCCGCCGCAGCGCCGCTTCCTGCGCACAGGACCAGCTTTTGGCGCCCTGCCCACGGGGCGGCTGCAGCACTGCTGCCTGCTCGCGAGCGCACAGCTGGGCTTTTGGCGTCCCGCCCACCAGGACTCTGGGGCGTTGTGGACCACGCGCGCAACTGGGCTGCCAGCCAGGTCTCCACGGTGCCATTGCCTGTGCACGGGACTGCGCAGCCAACTGGGGCTTCTGCCAAGCCCCAGCCCATCCAAGTGCTGCCCTGCGGGCGTGCCTTACAGATACAATTAAAGGAGGGGCAGCCAGGAGGAGGAAAGACCAGAGCTCCTGTGCCCCGCACGCACGGAACCACCAGCCCCCCTGCTGAAAGAGGAATCTGCTATTGAGTCTCAGGCCCGCCCTAGCTCCTACTCACATGCCCCCACCCCTGGCCACACCTTTACTACCCTGCTATCTAACAGCTAAGACAGCAACCTGAAGTGCCCCACGACACAGAAGCTGTCTGCTTCCCCCAACCCTCTCCCAAAATCTCCTTCTCCCACAACGGAGCCCAAAAGAAAAAATAAAGAAAAGCCCATCTGATAGGCAAACCCCCAGAGGGAAAACAGACTCATGCGTAAAGCAAAAAGAACCACATCAAACACAATACACACCTCAGAATCCAAAGACCCTCCAGAAGATCAGGGGCAGTCTTTAGTAAAGGACCTTGCACACTTGGAATCAAATCTAAGTGAAACAGAATTCAGGGCTGCATTAATCAAGACACTCAGAGAGCTCACTCAATGCTGGAAAAGTACCCAGACACAGTTAAATTACCTCAACAAAAAATTTTCTGAGCAAAATGAGTACTTTACCAACAAAATTGAGAAGCTAGAGCAGAACCAAAAGGAACTCCTTGAAATGAAAGGCATCATGGGAGAGCTGAAAAAAGAACTGACCAGCATAGGAAACAGGGCTGACCAACTAGAGGAAACGATGAGTGAAATTGAGGATACAAACATGGAAATGTCACAGAGGGAAGAAGAAAGGGAAAGGAAAATCAAGAGAAATGAAAGAGCCCTACAAGAACTTTCTGACTCCATCAGAAAGAACAATATTAGAATAATAGGGGTACCAGAAGGAAGCGAGATGAAATCTTCTCAGAGTCTACTAAAACAAATAGTGGATGAAAATTTCCCACCTGTGGAAGGAATTAAAGCCCCAAATCCAAGAGGAATATAGAAGCCCTAATTTCCTAGACCCTAGCAGATCTTCTCCAAGACACATAGTTCTGAAGATGACAAAAATCAATGACAAAGAAAAAATCCTCAAGGCTGCCAGGGAAAAACAAAACATAACTTTCCAAGGAAAACCTATCAGGCTGTCACCAGACTTCTCAGCAGAAACTCTGCAAGCCAGGAGGGAGTGGAGCCCAATCTTCAAAATATTAAAAGAGAGAAATTTCCAGCCAAGAATGAACTATCCAGCAAAATTAACCTTTAGATATGAAGAAGGAATTAAGGCCTTTTCAGATATACAGAAGCTGAGAGAATTCTCCAGCTCAAAACCGGCATTCCAAGAAATACTAAAGGAGGATATCGGACCTGAATCCACAAATCAAAATAAATGGAGAAAAGTTGGGACAACAAAAAAATAAAAAGGAAAGAAGAAATGGATACAGGATATCCTCATATATCAATCATCACCCTGAATGTAAATGGACTGAATTCACCAAAAAGAGGCACAGGGTAGCAGACTGGATTAAAAAACAAAATCCAACCATAGACTGCCTACAAGAGACATACCTCAGCCACAGGGACAAACATAGACTCAGGGTAAAAGGATGGAAAACAATACTCCAGGCAAATAGCAGTCAGAGAAAAGCTGGAGTGGCCATACTGATTTCTGATGAAAAAGACATCAGGATAAAAAAATAATAAGACATAAAGATGGACATTAAATCTTGATAAAAGGGACAATACAACAAGAAAACATCACACTCATCAATATATGTGCTCCGAATAAGGAAGCACCAAAATTTATAAAGCAACTACTAACAGATCTAAAAGGAGAATTTGACAAAAATACAATTATAGTAGGGGATCTAAACACCCCCCTGACAACATTGGACAGATCATCCAAGCAGAAACTAAATAAGGAGATTGCAGCTTTAAATGATACATTGCAGGAAATTGACATAATTGACATTTACAGATCATTCCATCCTACAACAAAGGGCTATACATTTTACTCTAGTGCACATGGAACATTTTCAAGGATAGACCATATCCTGGGACTGAAATCCAATCTCACCAAATTTAAGGGCATCCAAATCATACCAAGTGTATTCTCAGATCACAAAGCGTTGAAACTTGAGATCAATTGCAAAAGATCAAGTGCAGAGAGAACCACATATACGTGGAGATTGAATAACATGCTATTAAAAAGTAGCTGGATCAAAGAGGAATTTAAACAAGAGATTAAAACATTTGTAGAAACGAATGACAATAAAAACACGATGTACCAGAATTTCTGGGACACAGCAAAAGCAGTATTAAGAGGGAAATTTATATCATTACATGCCTATCTCAAGAAACAAGAAAAACTACAAGTAAATACCCTAACATCTCATCTTATAGAGCTAGAAAAAGAAGAACAGAGGTCCCACAAAACCAGCAGAAGGAAAGAATTAATAAAAATCAAAGAAGAGCTTAATGAAATTCAGAACAGAAACAACAATAGATAAAATTAACGCCACAAAGAGCTGGTTCTTTGAAAAGCTCAATAAAATCGACAAACCACTGGCTAGGCTCACCAAAGGACAAAGAGAAAAAGCTCGTATTTCCAGAATACGGGACGATAGGGGAGAGATTACAACTGATGCTGCAGAAATACAAACAATCATAAGAGATTACTATGAAAGACTCTATGCCAACAAATTTGACAACCTACAGGAAATGGACAAATTTCTAGAAACATATAGTTTACCTAAACTGAACCAAGACGATTTAAATAACCTCAACAGACCAATCAACAGTACAGAACTTGAAACAATTATCCAAAAATTGCCCAAAGGCAAAAGGCCTGGACCAGATGGCTTTACCAATGAATTCTACCAGTCATTCAAAGAAGAACTAATGCCCATCCTCCTCAAACTACTCCAGAAAATTCAAGAGGAAGCAGTACTACCCAACTCTTTCTATGAAGCTAATATCACCCTAATACCAAAACCTGGGAAAGACAATACCAAAAAGGAAAA
>PVKE010031306.1:0-19112 GCA_004027555.1 Craseonycteris thonglongyai
ATCCTTGATTATATTACTCACTTTGGTATGTACAGAGTGTCTGGTATGTAGTGGTTGCTAAATAAATAATGTGGGGTACTTTTAATGAGTCAAAGAAGAAAAAGAAAATTAGAAATAATGGAAAGATCAGTATATTAATTCATTTGACAAATACTGGAACTCCCTCCCACTCATTGTCCAGTACTGTGCTTGATGTTCATGCGAGTGAACAATGTAGACAGAGCTCCTACCTGCAAGGAATTTTCAGTCTCATTCATTCAGTCTAAATAATCAAATACGGTAGCTAAAGTGCCCCCAGACCCTGACTATGTATCAGGCATTATACTAAGTGTTCTACTGAAATGATCTCATTGGGTTTTCACAACCACCCCAATGAGCGAGGTGCTCTTCTGCCCATTTGATTCAGGAGAGAACTGGGGGATAGCAAGGTTGAGTAACAGGAGGAAGGGCCAGGACTAGACACTAGACAGAGGGACGGCAGAGCTCTTTCCTAATTCAAATCGATAACGTACCATCATTATCCCATTTGGCAGGAGAGCAGGCCAATGTCCTGAAGTGATAGGGGCATAATACAAGGCAGGATACGGCCAAGCATCTAACTGCATAGAACTGACTGCCAGAGTCAGGTATGGTGGCCATTGGCACTGGATTTTTTGAAGTCCCCAGAATTCCTGGGACATAGTGTGAAAGATTCCTTTCTACGGCCCTCAGCTCTCTGGGTAAGCATGTCAGTCCTTGTTCCTGGATTTTCAGCTCAGGAATTATCTAGCTATCTATTTTCTATATTTTCCTTTATTCTTTTTAGTTTCTGGTTTGGATAGCCTTATTACATCTGGTCTTAGTTTGTACCCTTCAACAAATAATTTCATGTTCTGCAATCTTTTTAATCTTTTTAATGTTTTAACAGTCATTATCCTCAATACATTTTTAGTCACTATTTTTATTTAATTTTTTTTTTACTACCTTTTACTTGAACTTTTAAAGATATTTTTACTTTCCAGGTCTCCATTTTTCTGAATTTGTTTTCCTTTTACTCTTTCAACCATGCCTCCCACTTCATTTAATTTCATTCTTTGACTAAAGGCAATTCATTCAATGTGGTTAGATTTTATGCCTGTGTAAGACTTTAACATCAAGCTCTTGCATAAAGAAAGAAATAAGGTCTTGGGAGCATGAATCCCAGAACCTGCTTGAGGAGATGGTTCCTGGTGAATCAGTTTAGGAGGCAGGGCTCAGGATGGTCGGAGCTGGGCTTGTGAAGTAGAGCGATACCGAGTCCTGAAGGGGGGTGTCCAGAACCCTTGTCTCAGCTCTTTCACTAACTGCCCTTGTGACCTGAGGCAGACCCCTTTCCTGTTCTCAGCAGCAGCAGGAAGGAGCTGACGTAAATCATTTCCATGCGTCCTTGTAGCTTTATTTATGCCCGTGCCCTCCGATTCGGGTGGTGGTGGACTAGCAGAGCAACATGGAGCAGTTTGATGGACCCATGTGAAAGTGGCATATCAGATGAACAAAACACGGCTTTTTACACTTAGCAACATTCTCAAAAGAAATCCCTCATGTAGCCTCTGCCCTACGTCAAAGCTGTGTGCCCCCTTGCTCAGCCTGTGGGCCCATCCAAATATTCCTGGTGTTGAAATGGCAACGTCAAAATAAGGTGAACCTTTTGGAGAACGTCCTGGCTTTTAGTTCTAGAGAACTGGGTTTGACATTCCAGGCCCAGCTGCTTACTGATCAGCGAGCCTTCGTTTCCTCGTCTGTACAAGTGAATGACAGTACTGACGCGGACGACGCAACATTTAGAAATGAAATGTGTCAAGAGCCAGTGTACGTTTCATCACATATGACAAGGAAGTAAAGCTTAAGAGAGATTAACTCTCCCAAAAGAATTTTCTAAGAGGAAATCATCTGTGTTTCACTAAAAAAAAAAACCTCAATCAATCAATCAATCAATCTTGCTGTATAGGTTGGGAAGGTCTTGAATTTCAGAAAGGGCGATGGCCCCATGGATGAGGCGACATGAAGAACGCAAATGGGGAGGAAAAGCAGAGGCCAGACATTCAGACAGTCTGGACGTGGCCTGAGCAACCTAGGAAGACAGACAAAGAGTAGGGAGTGTTTACAAACAAGCCCTGCATGTCACTCACTCCTGTCCTCGAATCAGAGCACTTGTTGGTGAGTCAGAGCTGACTATCAGCACTTGGAAGTGTGATTGCTCGCCAGGGGCATGTACTGCTGTGATGTGGCAACACTACTCGTGAGCCCTGTGGCATCTTGACCTTGTCTGGCTCAGAGGAGTCTCAGCAGACTCATTTGTGGCCGTAAGTGGTGTCCAAACTGGCTACACAGCCCAAAGATGAAGCCTATGCTGCTTCAGTTTCAGTTTTGAAACACTTGGTGAACGTCTTGAGAAGTAAGCCTATCTTGTAAAAGTGAGTTGTCTGGTTGCCGAATTTCTGAGGCAAAGCACACAAAGAGAGTGCTAGGATACGGGGGTGGAGGGGGTGGTTAAAACTGGCTGGGTGACAATGATGGTGGTGGTGGTGGTGGTGGTGATGATTTCTTGATACTCACAAGGAGAAAGAATGCATTCAGGTTCTAGCAAGACGCATCCACATTCTTGCTCCCAAGTTTGAGATGGTATTCTGCCCCTAAAAGAGCTTTCCCTGGACAGGTTTGCGAGGCTATCGCTAGGTGGCTTTTTACCTGTGTCCAGTGTGATGTGCTTTGTAACCTTTGCTGCCAGCAGGCTGCGCATAAAGAATGTCAAATGAATCACTCTTTGGTCTGGATTTCTAATCTCTCCTATGTCTCGTATCTTTGGAAAAACAAAAATAAGTGTGTCATGGGATTGTGCTTAACCTTTGAGAAATAGTGAGATGAAATGTCACATTGGCCCAGGTTGACTAAATGGTACCAAGGTCATCAAATGTCATGAATATAACAAGAAGAATGAGTTCCTGTTTTAGGCAGTGAACTAAAGTAATACGTAGAAGAAAAGCAAGTGAGCTGGCTTCCATACTTTGGGTGCTGTGATAGACTGACTACCCCTATTCTCTATCCACATCCCACATCCACATGCTACGTCTTATGAATTCGCAGAGCTCCCATTAAGAGACTGAGTCTATTTTCTTGTTCCTTGAATACGGCCCAGCCAGGTGGCTTGTTTTGACCAACACAATGGAGCACACATTTAGTTGGAGAAAGGAAAAGGCTAGGAGGTTAGTATATAGAGATGGGTGGGCATCCATAAGCCGTACTAAAGGTTTTACTTATGGCTAGTATTGTTATTAAGTCTTCCTTACATCGTTTACAAATAAATCATTTTTAAGGGAGTTGTTTTTTTTTAATGCTGTTCTTAACAATATTAGGTATGTCTGTCTATCCTCAGATATACCTATTTCTCTTGTCCCTGGGCCAGTCTCTGTCACCTCTCAGTGTGGCATCACATATGTAGTTTCTGATCATGCTGTCTCCTCCACCTTTGTAAATATCTTGAGAGCTGGATCCGGAGACCTTACCTTACTCTGTTTGTCATCTCTTTTGGCGGATTTCAACCCATATGAATACTTTTTACCTTAGGTTATTTGAACTCATTATGCAAGTAAAATCCCATGAGATACTACATGAATGTTTCACTCACCTACAAACATCTAGAATTTATAGCATTCTATTAAAATAAAAGCAGAGAAATGAAAACCTTAACTAACCTAAACAGACCCCTCTGGTTGGGTCACCCTGTTCATTTCTATTAAATGCAAAAGGCATGTTTCTCCAGATGGCCCTTGCTGTCCCCTTCTTGGGTAACTGAGACAAATCAATCACTGACTTCCATAGTTTTCATCATATGAGGCATTCAGTTGGCTTCTTTTTAGCCTTTCTGATGGTGTTAGTGTCAAATAACAGTGCCTGGCATTTACTAAAGAGCATCATGAGTAGAGACAGCCTGGGTTTCGAAGCTTTGGGTTCAAGTTCAGACACTACTAATTGCTGGTTTGTGATCTTTCTATGCGATGCTTTCCCCATTTCATAGATTGAGGGTCTTCAACCCCTGGGCCACACAGCAGGAGGCAAATGGCAGGCGAGCAAGCAAGCGTCATCTGTATTTACAGCTGCTCCCGTGGCTCACGTGACCGCCTGAGGTCCGCCTCCTTCAAATCAATGGTTACATATTAGATTCTCATAAGAGCATGAGCTCTACTGTGAACTACACACGCTAGGGTTCTAGGTTGTGGCTCCTTAGGAGAATCTCATGCCTGATGATCTGAGGTGAAGCTGAGATCGTGATGCTAGTGCTGGGGAGTGGCTGCAACCAGATGAACGTTAGTAGAGGTTTGACTGCACAGAGACCATCATCATTCAATTGCTTGCAGGGAAACAAGCTCCAGGCTCCCGCTGATTCCGCATCATGGTGAATTGTATAATTATTTCATTATACGACGACTGTCTGGAAAGTATCTAGCCATGTACTATGAAAAAATAAAGGTATTTATGGCTGGATATTTTCTGGAAAGCCCTCATATATTACAACATAATAATACTAGAAATAATGTGCAGAATAAATGTGATGCACCTGAATCTGCCTAAATCCATCTCCCCACAACCTCTCAACCTGTCTATGGAAAAATTGTCTTCCAAGAAACCAGTCCCCGGTGCCAAACACAGTTGGGGACCGCTGTCCTAGATGATCACAATGGTTCCTCACAGCCTTAAAATAATACCTATTCTACAATATTATTCACTGACTCATGAAGGTTCTGTGCTGTGTGTTGGATATGCTAAGGTGCTTCATTAACAAATAATGATTCCCAGTTTAACATCGACCTAGCAGCTGACAGCACAAATGATCACTATCAGGACTGATTAAAGGCTCTGCCTCTAAGACTGCAGTTCAGAGCTATCGAATCAGAGGGAGTTGAAACTTTGCTTTTCTTGTGGATTTGAATCCAATTGCTTGGCCCATATTTCACTATGGTGCAGAAGATGGGTGCCAGTCACTTAACTTACTTAGGTGGTGAGCTCTAGTTTCCACCAGCAGGCAAACTCATCTGGGAAGATACAGGCTTTTTTAGAATATAATTTGCCAACTGGAAGGAAAAAAAAAAGGAGAAATTATGAAGGAAGATGAGACATTTTTCTCTTGTTTTTATATATAGCACGGCGCATGTTCAGTCAAACTACTAACATGTTTACCACAGAATTTTTTTGGTTTTGCTCCAACATGTGACTTTGTTGTCATGACATTTCTACAAGGTCCCTCCTGTGGTCAGAAACAAACCAACATTGTTTAAAGGAACTTATATGATCAACCTCTTTTTGAAGTTGAATTTCCTGTAAAGTGTCAAATTCTCTGAAACTGGCATTTAGCCTTGGGTCAAATAATGCGGGAATGCATTAAAATGTCTTTACTGACAATAAGAGGTTGTTATTGCTAGCTAGATATTTGCACATTTTTCTGTTGCTGGAAATATGAAGGCATAGGTGCATACTCTACTGTGTAGGGTGGGTGGGATGAGAGGAGGGGATAGTTATCGAAGTATGTACAACCAATTGCTATCAACTATTTGGAATTACTAGCAAAAGCAAATGAGATGCTTTCTGTGATCAGTGTAACGCCTTGCAAGTTGACCCTAACTGACATGAAAAACCTGACATAGTATAGACTACCGTACTCCTTAATTCCTTTATTTAGCAAACATTTATGGGAAACCTCTAATGTGGGAGGAACTATGATGGCTACTCAGTGCTGGGGAGGCAAATATAACTAAGAGATCAATTAGTTTCACAGTGAGCTCAGAAGATAAAGAAGGTTCTGACAGCACAGTGGGATAAGTGATATGACGGTAATGTGTATATGTACTCAGCCTGGAGGTCAAAGGGAGATAAACATTTTTCTCTGAATTCCAGAAGTAGAGATAATAATAGTTGTCATAGTTAACTAAAAGTTTCTATTTAAAGGCACACACCAGAAGTTGTAGGAATCATTTACTCTCATATTCCACTGGCCTAAACTTAACTCAGATCATCACACCTAACTGCAAAGGAGGCTGGGAACTGTAGTTTCTAGCTGAGCAGAAATTAAACGCCTGGAGTTTATATTACTGAGAGGAACAAAGGGAGAATGACTACTGAACAACAGTTTGCAATTTCTGTACCTGTCATTTTTTTACCCCAGCTTTCTTGAAATATGATTGACATATAATACTGTATTAGTTTAAGGTGTATAACATAAAGATTTGAAATATGTATATACTGCAAAATGATCACCACAATAAGGTTAGTTAACATCCATCACCTCACAGTTACAATTTTGTCTTATGATTAGAACTTTTAAGATTTACTCTCTCAGCACCTTTCAAATATGAGTTCTGACAATAAAGTTCGTGAACTTGCCACCATGCATTACGTTGGCAGCATTGTACAAATAACTCAATAAAGTTTTATAACCTTAGTATATCAGTGTCTCACAGCTGTGTTCATGTCGCTGTGTGGCTGTGTCTTGCTGAGTGGCGTTCACTATTGTTGTTGCATGTTTTTGTGCTGTTGTGTGAATGTCAGAGCTTGAATTAGAGCAATGAACAAACATTAAATTTCTTGTTAAACTTGGAAAGAGTGAAAGTGAAATCAGGGACATGTTAGTCCAAGTTTAGGGGGATAATGCCATGAAGAAAATGGCAGTGTTCAAATGAATTAAACATTTTTCTGAGGGGAGAGAAAGCATCACTAGCAAAACATGATGAAACATGGGTGTACCAAAACATGATGAAACATGTGTGTACCAAAATGACCCTAAAACAAAGCATCTACGTGCACAATGGGAGTCAGCCAATTCTCCACTATCAAAAAATTTATGTCAGTTCAAATCGAGTCAAAACAATGTTGCTTGACCTTTTCTGATGTCAGAGGGATTGTTTATGATGAATTTGTATCAACTAAACAGTCAACCAAGTTGACGATTTGGAAATGCTGAAAGGCTGCATGAAAAAGTTAGACAAAAATGACCTGAATATTTTGCCAACAACTCATGGCTCTCGCATCACAACAATGCATCAGCTCACACAGCACTGTCTGTGAGGGAGTTTTTAGCCAGTAGACAAATAACTGTATTGGAACACCCTCCCTACTCTAACCTGATCTGGCCCCCAAGGACATTTTTCTTACCCGAAGATAAAGGAAATATTGAAAGGAAGAGAGTTTGATGACATTCAGGACATCAAGGGTAATATGACAGCTCTGATGGCCTTTCCAGAAAAAGAGTTCCAAAATTGCTTTGAAGGGTCGACTAGGTGCCAGGTTGGTGCAGAGCTTCCCAAGCAGAGGACTTCAAAGGTGACTATAGTGATATTCAGCAATGAGGTATGTAGCACCTTTTCTAGGATGAATTTGCAAACTTAATTGTCATATCTCATAAATGTGTTAACTCATTTAATCTTCACAGAAACCCCTGTGAGGGAGTCACAAATATTACTCCATTTTATATATCAGAAAACTGAGGCAGACAGAAATTTCTCAAGGTCACACTGGGACAGCTATACTGCACAGTTCCAGGAGAAGCCATTTACAAAGTTGTGCCATGCTCTAGTAGGGACCATCCATCCAGTCAGAAGTAGACCTAGGAGTTAAACTCAGAAGGACAGCCAAGCTACAAAACTCATGTCCTTAGCCCATGCAGGGACATCCATGTGACTAGGACACAGGGTTTGAAGCAGTAATGGGGAGGAATAGCATGAGAAGTCTTTGGTGGCTGGATCACAAAGGACCTTCATGCCAAGCTATGGTGTTTACCTTTATGCTGAAGACTATGGAAAATCATTGAAGGAATAGCAGAGATGAAACAGATTTGGGTGTAAAAGAGATTAGTCCTGTGAACAGGATGGGTGACAGTGAGGGGAGAGAGAAGCCAGTAGACAAACTGGGAGATAGTTGTAGAAATTCAGGAAGGAAACAATGAAAGCAAAACCACATTAGTGGTAAAAAAGACAGAAGAAGGGATATTAATAAGGTAGACTCAATATGTCTAAGAAATCCACTGGCTACAGAGGATGAAGAAACAGTATCATCGATGCTTTCCATATTTCTGATGGAGCTCATTGGGTGAGATGATTGAGAAAGACACTATGAAGGTAGAATAATTTGGATGGAAAGGTGCATTTTGAACATTTTTATTGCACATATGATACTTCCAATAGTCTAAGAGCAGGGATTGTGTCTTACTCTACTCAATACCCACAGTGCCAAGTACTGCCGTTAGAATTAATTGAATGCTACCATTAGAAGTTATCACCATCTTGCTTATGTCATCAGTTCCCAGGATCTAGATCATGAAAATGAGAAATGACACAGTAATGAGATTAGGGGAGCAGCTGATTTAATGGGCTTATTTAGTCACAGGCTTTGCGTGGAACTAAGTATATGTTAAAAACCATTCAGTGGTGGCATGTGGAAGCTATCCATACAGTAAGGAAAATGCTTCCTCTGAATACTCAACAAAATTGGGATTAGAAGGGGACCAGTGAGCTCTAATACACACTCCATAAAGGTTTCTTTCCAGACAGAAAACAAGTCAAACTCTGGAATGAGCTCTGGGCTGGCCTCTGACTTACTGAACCAGGGAGATGAACTGGAGACAGAAAACAAAGCTGCTGAGACCCTGACCTTGACCTTCCTCAAAGGAGACAAATGGAGCAGAAGGCATGAGGTGGCTGAGTTCCTTACATCCTTTGGAGATCTTTCCTCTACAAACAAAACAGGGATAAGAAGGTTGAAAGCAAGATATATTACTTAAAAAAATATTTGTTATTTTACATATACACTGATTTATCTGTTATTTGACTAAACCAAATTGACATTCTAGTGCATTTTCTTTATTGGCACACACACACTTCCGTTTCTGATAGGCTGGAAAGTAGGGTATAATCTAAAGATCTGGCATGACTCTGGGTAGATTGTGTATATACTTTTAATTGAATTCTCATTTTATTTTTAACTTCTGGAACAGATGGAGCGTGGGTCCCAAAATAATCCCCCTCTTCAATAAGTATCTGAAGATGAGTTCTTGTGATCCCCTCAATCATTTGGTCAGCATCTGCAGATCACCTACCCCCCACCACGGGTCCAGCTGGGAATGAGAGATATTTTTGTTAAAATATAACCAGTGTGGGATTAGCATTTTCACAGCTTCTGTGAGTATCAATGATGGTCCCAGCTGAATTCTTCATAGGCACAGTCATAAGATGTGATGCTCAGGTGGAGAGGTGGGCAAAACTATTCAAGAACAGTGTAGTGAGTAACCAATTGGCTGGGGCTGAATAAGATTATGGCAGCTATTAATGAGCTTACTAAGAAAGAGCACCGCCAGCTATTAGAAATGTTATGGGGGAGGTGCTAGGGGGAGCTGCCAAACAGACAGACAGACAGACAGACAAATAAACAAACAAAAACCGGCTTGTGTTGGCCACCCCCACTGCAAAGCAAAGGCAAGACAGGGTGTGAGAGAAAGTTGCAGGCAAATTCCAGGGCTCTGCAGAATAAGTGGAAAGAGGAACTAAGATGACGGACCCCTAATTATCTCACCTGAGCACCAGCTCCTATATCAGAGATGTAACAACGACATCGCAAATAACCAGGGCTCTGAGAGCAGGCGCCAGTTAGTCAGCACGAGTTAATGTCGAGGAACGTGGCTACCAAAGCAGAGGAATGTTTACGGACATGGTAGAGACCCTCCCTCTTCCGCAAGGAAAAACGGTGGCTCCAGCTTGCTGTGGTTGCTCTGGGACCAGGAGGAGATGATTCCAGAACTGGAGGGATGGAACAGCCCGGAGCCATTTGGCGTCTGCAAGACTCCGTCTTGTAAACTAGGTCGGCAGTTGGGCAGCCCTCTGACCCCTTATCTATACCAGTCTCTAAGAAGAGCACACACATCTTTCATTCTGAGGCTCCTCCCCATGCATTTCCCGGTGCCATCACTCAATCCTGGCCACAGTCCCGGCTCAGGACCCTGACCATCCAGCTCCGCTGCCCTGGACTCTAGCATGTGGCTTTTCATGTGAGTGTGTTCAGTCTAGTTTCGAAAACCCTTTCAACTCTATGTGCTGGGCACTGTGTGTTCTAAGCACTTTACATGAACTCGCATTTAACTTACGAACTCTGTAATGTAGGCAACTATATTACCCCCATTTTACAAATGAGGACAATGAGGGCAAATAGCGTGCCTGAGATCACACAGCTGGTCCAATAACGTCTACAGTGGGTGCTCTGTCTTAGAAACCCCGCTTAGGGCCGGATGACCCACCCCGGCTTCCGGGGAGGCAGCAATTTTCAGACCCGTATTTCCCATCAGCGGTCTGTTAGATCAGCATTGCCTCCACATCCCACGTCCTCCTGCACTGGAAGTCTCCTCCCGTCTTTCTCCTTCATAATGACCAATTTTCCCTTTTCCTGGTGACAACAGAGACTTCCCCAGGAAGAGCAAGTGGCGTGCACAGTGTTTCAGGAGCGAAAAGGAGTGGCCGCTTGCTGCCTTAGCTGACACTTTAGAACTCACTCCCAAGGGATGCTGAGAGATGAGCGGGAGAAGCTTGAGGCCAGTTTCTTCCCTCCTGACAGCGTTCAGGGACGCTCAGCTGGGAAAGAAGGAGCTGTCCTTTCCCTTAGCTGTGGCATGATCCACAGGACGAAATAACTGCCAGCGATCTGTGTCTGGTACAACCTGCAGAGATGGGGGATGGGGGTGGGGGGGAGGTAGTTGGGGAATGTGAGCTTCAGCGGAGCCGTCCTCCACGTAAAGAGGCCTTTGCGGTCTCTCCACCGCCCCCAAGGGAAGAGACACCTGCTCATTGTCCCTGCAACATTCCGGGCTTCTGGGGGTATCTCCAGAGAGAACATGGACGCACTGTGGCTGCAGCCCCCTCAACACACACACACACACACGCTGACACGGTCAGTAGTTTGACAGCACCGTCCGGGGTGGGGGAAGAAATACAGCCTCACTTCTTCCCCCTCCAGCCCCCTATGCAGACAGCACTCTGAAATATGGGGTTCTGCTTCCTTTTGTAACCCCCCACCCCCCAGGGCCTACCAACCCATTACGAAGTCCCATCTAGCAAGGGTACCCTGTACCCCCCGTCGACCACCGCTAGCTACAGAAACACTAAGAGGATGTGGAGTTTGGGAACCAAAGTACTTTCTTAGTGGGCCTGATCGATCTCTTGGTCACGGCCCCCTTTGCACTGAATCGACTTGCAAGGAAGGCTTTCGGTGTGGGATTCGTCGTACCCTCCCAAAGGCCCTGGAAGGCACAGGGAGGGGCGGAGGCTTCGTTCTTCCAAGTCCATGTGTTTGTCTCCTCTTCTTCCTGACCTCTGAGCTTACAGAAGGGGTGAGCTCTCTTCGCTTCACCCACCGCTGAATCCCCAGTTCTTGATGCAAAGTAGGCACTAGACCAATGTCTACTGGAAAGACGATGGCAGGATTGGCATATGAATAGGCAGGGGAGCCCGCCTGGACCCCAGGACAACAGCCTAATGCGTTCTCTTGTTCCCAAATTCCTTTCCAAAGCGGCAGCTCAGAACTGCCTGCACAGCCCCCTGGAGCGTGGGGCCTCCGCTCTGTGTAGGTGGGGTTTCCACGGGGGCCTGAAGAGACCCATGAATGCAAAGGAAGGCATCGCTGCAACGAATCACCCACCCAGGGCAGAGGCGCACTCAGAAACGGAAGCCACCGCGTCCACTCCCTCTGATCCCATAAGACCCAGGGTTGAGCGGCCCGGCCCGAATCACAAGCAGGAGACGTACAGTAGTTACTGGGCGCAGGGCACGGAGCACAGCACAAAGGTGTGCCAGGTAAGCAGGGTAGAGTGAAGGTGTCCGCGATCCATCTCATGCTCAACATGTTCAAAGCATAGTCCATCACTCTCCCTGTCCAAGCCTGCCCCTAGCCCTCAGAACTCTACACTTCTGGGGTGCCCCTTCATTCCGTTACTTGCAAGGAGAAGACAGGGGCCCTTCTTGACTTCTCGCCCAATTCCAGTGATCTCACCGATGCAGTGTTTCTGGAATCTGCTCTTTTCCCAATCCTTGCTCAATGGCTCTGGATGCTGTCACTTCCTCTGTACTCGTGCCCCAGTTACAAAATGTTTGGTCTCATCTGGGTTAGAGCGCCAGCCTCTGAAATGGATCTCAGGTCCTCCGGGCCTGTCCCCACCCACTCAGCCCCCACCCCCTCTACACAGAGTGCTCTTTCTGAAGCCTGCGTCCTCTTCGCTCCCTTAAATAGAACCCAATCACACGGAGAATCAGATGCAATTAGCGTGACCTACAAGGATTCGGACGGTGTGCCCCTGTCCAGCTCCCCCGCACCCTCAACCCTCAGCCTAATAGTCTGCCTGGCTCACGCTTACCGCGCTCAGCCCGCCCTGGTTCTACGGTTTTGCTCTCACTCATCTGCCAACGTTCTCGCCTTCTTCCTTGAGATAGTTTTGTTAAATACCTTTATTTATTTATTTATTTTTTAATTTACTAAAGTGGTACAGTTGTGGATTTTTTTAGATTAAATGTGTTGGGGTGACAATGGTTGGTAAAAGTTATATAGGTTTCAAGTGTGCAGTTCTAGAATACCTCATCTGTGTTGCACTGTGTGTTCACCCTCCAGGGTCATTTTAGAAAGAATCACAGAGCAAACTTTTATTTCTGGTGAAGTGTTGTATACGTTGTATCCCTCCCCAAACTAGATGGTGCTAAACAACTAGAACCCCTAAGTGAAAACTAACGATTTTGCGGGCCATCTAGGGAAAATGTTTATTTGACTGCATAACATTTAGAAACATTTAAAAAGTAAAGAATGTCCTCAGCAAAATTTAAAAGCGACAAAGAGATTACAAAGCAAGAAACAAGTGGTTGCAAAACGCCACCCCTCTTGGAGTGATCTGTGAAGTTAGCACTAACCTCATAAAACTTGACTGAATTTAGCTTGGGACATTGTTAATGTTGTTTAGGGGGTTCTAGGGGTATGTGTATTACTTTAAAAACCAATAAAAATTTACTGAGGCAACTATTACATTACTTTTACAGATTCCTAGTAACAGCTCCTAACATATAGAAACAGTCTTCGTTCTATTTTTTAAAGATTTATTTTTATTGTTTTGACAGAGAGAGAGACAGACAGACAGACAGAGACAGAGAGAAGGGGGAGGGCCCAGAGCAGTCTCCACAGTTGACAGCATCAATTTTCCATATAGTTTCACTCCACAGGTGGGCACAGGGCTGTGCACACAGGGCAGGAACTGGGCCGGGAGCCACCCACATAGGCCCCGGCAAGAACTGAACTGGGGGCACACCCCAGTTCAGCATGTGGGTCCACATGGGCCGGGGCCGGGATTCGATCCTCGGGCCCTGATGCTGCAAAGCGAGGGCTCAACCTGCTGAGCCATCCCAGCTTCCCCCTTCATTGTTTTAAAAGTCTCCACCTGGTTATATCAAACTTCAATAATGGTTTGATTAATAGACCTTTTTTTTCCAATCAAAATATAATACTTATGCTATCTTAAGCCTGCAGTCTAATAAGGTGGAAAGATATCAACATTCTTATGAATATATTATGAAGACTATCAATATTCTTATGAACATATGCTATGCTCTAAGTATACTATCTTAGGTATTAAAATTCTGTCAAATTTTGATAAGAGCAAAGCTAGGACTAATTACATAACAGCAGTCAAACTAAAAAGAGACAAATCAAAATCACTTACAAAGCGAGAAAAGGCAAGAAAATGTCCCGCTGAATCTAACCTGTGTGGGAGTCTGGCTCCCTGAGCCCTCAGAGCTCACCCCCCCACCCCCACCTTCCTGAGGACCAGATGACCCAGGGGATGCGGTGACCTTGGCCTCTGCCCAAGAATGCTGGCCAAACAGCAGGGCCAAAAAGGCCAGTTGGGAAATACAGGGTCCAAAGAGAAGGCCCAGGAGGATGTGGTCGGCCATGTACGTCATCCAGATGACCCCAGAGGGGACCCCACAGGGGACCCCACTCGAACCAGACCCCCTACTGAAATGGTCCCTATGCACAGGGCTCTCCTGGAGCCGTGTGATGACTGCTGGCTTTGGAAATGCTCGTAAGATTTAGCGGGCTGTGCTTTCCCCCATCCGTTCCAGCTGTAAACCTTCACGATGACCTTCCTGTCAGCACTCCTATCTTCCAACTACAGTGTTTTCTGGGCCGCGTTCATGCCTCAGAGCCTGTTCTAACTGCCACCCCCACGCGGGAGGCTGGGTGCGGGGCCACAGCACAGAACCTTTTCATTTGCAAATAGTGAAAAACTCCCGCTTTCCCACTGGGCTTGTGATAAGACTCGTGCAAACGTGACAAGGAGAAGCGGCTCAGTTTGTTCGATGGACGGCAGAGTGCTCTCCAAACTTCTCTGAACCCCAGAGATTTCTCTCAATTAGCTAAGTTATGAGAACAAGTTTGTTAGTGAGAGAAAAGTGCTTTCCCTTTAAAAATGAGCTTCAGAACCAGGGATTCACTTCCTAGGGGCATGTTTGTGGGCTTTGGCTTTTGGCTACTGAGCTGCAACCAAAACAGGAAGAGAGATATAACAATGTTTCGAAGTTGGAAGCTCAGACAACATTTCCATTCAATGGTTAACTGAGTCTGATAAATATCCCCTAACCCAACAGATGTGGAAATGAGTTTCTGTTTTTCCACTTGGGCATGAGCTTTCATTGCCCAAGTCCTGCTTTGTCAAGGCCTGGTACATACCGTGGGCAGCTGGACTGGGGTTTGGGTCTTTGGGTTTGGGGCGAGCTGTTTGGAAACATTTGTATGGGATCTTATGTTTGGAAATCGTCTCCCTGTTACCTCTTTCCTCTATCACAACATGGGGAATATAAACTCAAATTCAGATCAGTGACAGCTCAGTGACAGCTCGCTGGAGAAATCTGCCATTGTTCAGCCCTCTCAGCACGTTGATCTCCGACTCTAATATGGCCAATTATAACTTGTCAGCCTCTGTTCCTTCTCTTTCCCTTGGATCTCCAGGCAATTAAAACCCCCGGAGGGGCCAAAGGAGGAGGTGCATAATTGAAGATGCCTCATTGAAGGACAGGCTAATGGGTAGAGCAGCCTCTCCAGACCCCGGGGCTTTTCAACAGCCTTTCTGTCCCACTCTCCCCATCTATTCATTCGCTTATTCATTCAATGAACACTTACGAAGAGCATGTTAGGCACAAGACTCAGGGGTAGGTTCTCTGGGAGACAACACCTCTCTCTGGGCCTTCCCATTACTCATGGAGTCTTCGTTATCACTTCTTCCTCCCTCTATGGCTAAGCTCAGAGCTTCTGCTGAGAGCAGAGCCTTCACAGAAAGGCCTAGCCCCGGAGGAGGGCAGAACAGTGTGAAGTGTGCCCAGCTACACTCAGCAGAAACATGCCATTAAATCTCGCAGGCTTTCTCCCGGGCACGTTACACACAGTCCCGCCAGGGGGACTGCCTGCCTGCTTCCCTCGTTTGATATTGGACCATGGGGTCCAGACAATGTCGCCCTGTCCTCACAGCTGTATTTGCTGTGGCAGGAGGGGAGCGGTGTTCCTGCGTCCCCACAAGGTGAAACCTGCCTCAGACTCCTGCTTACCCATTTGGTCCCAGGGGGGAATACTGTTTTGACAAGTGCCACAGAACGCAAAAATGTGAACGCTGGTGTCCTTACTGTGACTTGCGTTGGGCCTTGTACTGCTGTCTCTGAGTGTGTCAATGAGATGCCCATGGCCCCTGTTTGTCATGGAAACCAAAGTGAAAATATGAACTTGCTTTAGGAATTCTCTAAGCTTCACGCCTAACCCACTTATCTGGCGTTTTGGGGGTATTCAAAGAATATGTTTATAGAATGAATAAGCAGTTCAGGACCCAAAACATGGTACATGAGGGACATATGTACCAAGAAGAGGAACATATGCTGAAGGCAAGAGTGTGAGTTTGATTTTAATTTGGGACATGGTGCGTTAGAAACATCTGAGGGACAGCCAGCACAGGGGACCGTCTGGTACTTGGAAATGGGAGTCTACAGGTCAAGAGGAAGATCAGGACAGCCCCCTCTTCCAGGAAGCCCACCTGGGGTTCACCCTCATCAAGCTCAGTGTGATATGTTTGTCCGTGTCTCTCATAGTCATTATCTGTGATGATTTTCATTTTTCTCTGTCTTTAAGCTCTTTGAGGCGAAGGCTATATTTTCTGGATCCATTTTATCCCCAGGACCTCAAGTGCTCCATGGTATAATACAAGGCAGATGCATACTCAGTAATGTTTGTTGAATGAATTATCAATGTAGAGTTATTTTATTATTCTTCAAATCCTGAGCATTGTCCTTACCACCGTCCCCCCTGCCCCCAACACACACCCCCAAATTGTGTGAAGGTCACCAGAACTGTGACAATAGCCCCTGACAGAGCCATTGGCTCCCAGTCTGGCTCCTGCTCTCAAGTTCATGCTCAACTCCTCTCCAAAGTGACCTCGCTGAGGGGAGCTCTGCTTCAGGTGACTCGTTTGCTTAGGAGCCTGGAATGGCTCCTCGTTTCTTTCCAGATGAATGAAACCCAAGGCCTGTCCTGAAGTGAGCAAGGCCCTTTAGAACCGCGCATCTGCTGAGCGACCCTCCTGCGCCTCTCCAAAGTTCAAGGGTGAGTTCATTCAACTGGACCTCAACTGCACAGACTACAAAATGGGTACGCTACTACTACCTGTTTCTGAGATTGTGAGGCTCAAGAAAACACACAAACATATAGGCGCTTAGTAGGGTAACTGGTACATAGTAAGGGTTAAATAAACACTGGCTGTTACTTGCATTACTATGGACACCCCTTTCCAAATACTTCTTGCTCCCTCTCTCTCAGCTGTGTCCTGTATAGATTGTTTCTCTGGTCTTCACTTCTTTGGCTAATTCATTTCTCAAGATTTAAGACTCAGCTCCAATTTCATCTAATCAAGGAGGCTTTTCTTCAGCCTGGGTAAGTTTTATGGATGACTCAAGAACTGTTTGTCTATCTCTATTTATCCCAGTGTTTTATAAACAGTTTTTAAAATAAACGGCTTTTAAATGAATGAGAATGTATTATTGGACTCATCCACCTGTTGGATGTACTATGAAATCCTGAAAGGCAAAAAGACATTTAACATGGTGTCCAGCACATCACAAGTATTCAGTTAATACCTTAGAAAGAAGGGACAGAGGAAGGAAGGGAAAGAGGAAGGAGTTTTTAAGAAAGGCAGGGACTGAGGGAGAAAAGGAGAACTTGGTGGAAGACTTCCTTTTAACAAATTCAATAATGCTCAATTTAAGAGCTATTGAGATGAATGGCAACCGGATGGATTTAGGCTCTGAAGCTCAAGAGACAGAACCGGGCCAAAGATCCAGACTTGGGAGACACAGCATGTGGGTGGTGGTTGAAGAAGTGGGAGTGGATGGATGCAACCACCTCGCGAGGAGGCTCAGAAAGAGGCATGTCAAGGGAGGACTGATTCCCGGCAGACACCAGTCCCCACGGAGCAGGCAGAAGCAGGCCCAGCCAAGGAGCAGGAGCTTCCTTCCTTAAACCTCCGTATGGTTTCAAAATCCCTTGCTTGTGACCTGAATAGCTAAGATGTCAGGATGCAGAACATTCCATCTCTCTTTCAAGGGGCAACGCACTAGGTTAAGTAAATGTTATGGAGTCATATGCCAAACAGCTGTGTCCCGGCCCAGCCCTCTGTCTCCCACTGTTCACAGGAAGCTGGCTGGGGCCCTCCCCAGCCACTACCCTGCACCTCCCCTTCCACCTCCACTTCTTCCTTCTACTGCTCTTGCCCTCGGAACTGTCCTCATGCCTCTCGATTTATCCAAAGTCCGTTCTAAGATGCGCCCCCTCTCGTCCTCAGTTACCCCAGTTCACACGAACACCCCCTTCCCCTCATGGCTATCGATTGGCGTTTCCCACACTGACCTCATCTTGTGGGTTGGCTTGGTTGTTCTCAAACTGACCCACCAGCTAGCTTGCGGCTCCCCGGCCAAGGAGCTACCATATGTCTCCGCATAGAAGGCGCCCCCATGTGGAAGGCGACCCCTGCTTTTCTAACCCAACATTACGAAAACAACACACAGGTTACTCTCATGCATAAGATGACCCCCATTTTTTTGCCTAACAATTTTAGAAAAAAAAAGGATCGTCTTATACATAGAAAAATATGGTATGTCTCAAGACCTGGTCTCATGTCTTACGTGCCCAAACCCATAAACTTGACAGTGAGCACACACTCTTGTCTCCCTTCCCTGGAATGCTTCTTCCCTGGTCATTTTCTAGAAACTTCTGGCCTGGCCCAAGAGTGAAGCGTTGGCCTGGGCGGTCTGGCATCGTCTGGGTGAGCAGTAAGGTTCTGAACCCTGAAAGGTCTCCTCTCCTGTGGGCCTCAGTGAGTTAAAACATCTCCTAGAGTCCAACTACCAGAGAGCTACCTCTTCCAAACCCAACGATGACTCACCCACACATCCGCAAATTCAGATGACAGTCAGCAGAGTGCAGGGCAAAGAAAGACTGCTGGCAAACAGAAGGCTTCTTCCTTCGGAGCGGCTGGGCTGGTGGCTCGGGGAATGACTATAGCCACCACTTAGTGGGTCGTGCAGGTTCTGAGGCAGCCGATCAGTTGGTCAGGACATAGAGTGTCTGATGCCAGGAGCTGCAGTTGACATAAAAGCTTCCACAGCCCAGATGGAGAGGAAGTGTTTAGGGAGCCCCCTGGAACGATGGTGAACCCCCCGCTGAGCGGTGCCATCCTTGCCTTCCCTAGAAGACAAGGCATAGGGGATGTGGGCTCCATTGCTTCGCATATTATCTCATTAATTCCCATTTATGCCACCCCTTAGTGTGTGCTTTGAGGAAACAGAGGCATAAGATGCGTCCTCTGCTTTCAAGCAGCCTCAGAGGAGGGGAGACAAGTGCAGGCGGAGAAGGACACTAGAGTGTCTTGTGTGCAGGGCGGGGAATGCGGAGTACGCTCTGGGAGCCCCCAAACGAGGATTTCCATCAGACCAGGGGTCAAGGGTGACTTTGGGGGACCCTCACACTGAATCTTGAAGAAACAGTGGGAATTA
>PVKE010031307.1:0-19112 GCA_004027555.1 Craseonycteris thonglongyai
AGACAGAGAGAAGGGGGAGGGCCCAGAGCAGTCTCCATAGTTGTATGTCATCAGTATTCAACATGGTTTCATTCCACACAGGTGGAGAGGGGCTGCACAGGGCTGGAACTGGGCTGGGGGCCTCCTGCATGGGAAGCACACCCCAGTTCAGCTTATGAGTCCACATTGGCCAGGGCCAGGATTTGATCCTCAGTCCCTGGGTCTGCAAAACGAGCGTTTAAGCTGCTGAGCCATCCTGGCTTCCGTGGGAGAGTTATTTTGATGGTCCACACCAGGATATGGATTGATACCAGGGCTGGGATTGCTATGATAAAAGAGGCAGCAGAGACTATGATAGAGGCTATGATTCCAGGATAGGCAGAAGAGCATTTGGTAGTAGGTACCATGGGAATGATGACTTTAGAAGAGATGGGGACTGCTTTGGAGACAGATATGACAGATGATCAGCCATGGGGTTCCAGAGATGATTACTCTTGGAATGGGTATAGGCATGATGATAGAGATTCCCTCCAAAGACCCAAACTAAATCTAAAGTCTCGGAGCACTCCTGAGGATGGTGATTCCTCTGCTAGTACCTCCCAGTCCTGTTGAGCAACTTCTATTTTTGGAGGGGCCAAGTCTGTTGACATAACTGGTAGAGAGTGAGAAGTAGAGGAGCAGCTACAGAAGGAACAGGAGAAATTGCAGCATCAGCTGAATGAGACAAAATTAGAATGATGGCCTTGGGAGAGACACCCAAGCTGACGAAGTGAATAAACTCAGGACCAGGAATGGTCAAAGACAGGAAGTGAGTCATCACAGACCTCAGCCACCACTGGCAGAAATGCACTAAGAGAGAATGAGAAATCTGTAGATAATGAAGCATTCAATAAGGAGGAAGACTGATCACTCTCCAACTTCTAAACCTCCCAAACCTGAACAGCATCTAAAGGTAATGCCAGCCCCCCATCAAAGAAGAATGCTTGGGTAAAGCGACGTTCTTACCCTCCTTCTTGATCTCAGAGCTCAGACATAGAGCAGTAATCCCTACAAGTGATTGGGGGAAAGCAGTTCTAGGTCAACCACCTGAGGAAGGACCAGCAAGGAAAGCAGATGAAAATGAAGTGGACGGGGTGTGTGTTCCTAAAGGCCAAAGTGGGCACTCCAGCTGTGGTCCAGGAGATGGAGGGAACAAAGACTACTGGAATTAGTCAGATAGAAAAGATGGCAGAAAGGATCAAGACTCCCCATCTATGCCTGAGCCAAAGAAACCTGAAGAAAATCCAGCCTTTAAGTTCAGTTCTGCAAGCAAGTATGCTGCTCTCTCCATTGACGGTAGAAATGAAAATGAGGGAGAGAATTACACTGAATAGAATTCTATATCCTGTGCTTTTTCCAAGCCTCTCTCCACCATGGAACATTGGAGAGCAAATAAAACCTCTATCCAGACAAGACAAAATAAAACAGCATTTCCTGGAGACCTTCCTTAAAAATTTTTCTTTTTTTTGTTGTGAAATTTATTGGGGTGACATTGATTGGTAACAATTAGATAGTTTCCAGATGTACAAATCTACATTACATCACCTATGTATTTCATTTTGTAGTGGGCACCATATATATGGTGATGGAAGGAGAGAGCTGATTCTGGGTGATGAGCACATGATGCAATACATAGGTGATGTAATGTAAAAAAATTTTTTTAATAAAAAACAAATTGAAATGAAATTAAATTATTTTGAATGCTGCTGTATACCCTTTAAAGTTTTGAACTAACTGGAGTATTGCCAGTATAGCCAGAAAGCAAGAGATGTATTTTTTTTTTTTTAATATATATTTTATTTATTTATTTATTTTGACAGAGGAGAGAGAGAGAGATATACAGAGACAGAGAGAGAACTGAACTAGGGGAGCTCCCAGTTCAGCATATGGTTCCGCACGGGCCGGGGCCGGGATTCGATCCTCGGTCCCTGGCGCTGCAAAGTGAGCGCTTAACCCACTGAGCCATCCCGGCTTCCCCAAGAGATGTATTTTAATGGAAACGTTGTGCATTTTTATGACACATGTGATTGCCTGTGTGATTTGTGCCTAGGGGCCTCCATTTACCAAAATGGCAATGACAGTGATGCAATGTCTGGAATCTGGCTGGGCAGTAGGGCAAGTATGAGGAAGAGTATGAGATTTCTACCTTTAATTCTTATAATTCTAATGTGACATACATGACTCTTCAAATATTATATAAATAAATTCTTCATCCTTTGAAAGGTAGGTTTGGTCTCTGAAGTTGTTTTAGTCTCCAGGAGGCTGCCAGCCCCTCCTCTTATTTAGATTTGAGTTACTGGTGGCAACGTAGGGGGAATTCTTTCATTTTTAACTCCCCCCCAGGGAGGGGGCGGGGGGGCAATAGCTGGGAAATGAGTCTACAGGCTACTAAAGAATAGGACTTATTGGTGACCAAAATAAGTGGGAAAATTGTGGTTTGAAAAGAAGCCTTGAGGAGGTGATGAATTATTTTGCACCAGTAATAGGGGAAAATGGTATGATCTCCAATAAATACGGTATATGAATGGTTACTTCCTGGAGTAGGAAGCACAGTAGGGGTTGTGGGAATTCCCAAGTCTCTTAATGCATCCTGGTGTTACCTTTTTTAATCACTGTCCTTTCTGAAAATTCAAATATATCCACATTCTGTTGAAATCTTGACACTTGAAACATTTAGAGCCTAGTTTTATGTTTCCTCATGCTACTGATTCCTGTGACCTCCCACAATGCAGCTTCTGTTTAAGCCACGTACCCAATCTAGGCATTCTGTATCAGCCTCTGGGAGCTGTCAAATGAATCACTGCTTTTCTCAGAAAATTCTTGGCGCTCTCATGTCTTTTGACTCTGGTTTGTTCTTATTGTTGCTTCTTTGACCACTTTTACACCTCAGAAAACTCTAGAATTAATGGACTTAGGTGGTGAGTGAGGATAGATAAAGAAGGACAATTAAATTGAGAGCCTTTTTTATGACCTTGATTGGGTTTTTTGTTTGGGGCTTTATTTTTTAAACAAGTTTCCTTTTCTCCACTGAAATCCCACACCAGCGTTTGGATTTATAATGTGGCCTTGATCAATGTGTGGTTTTGTTTTGTTTTGTTTAGCTTCCCTTGAGAGTATAAATGATAATGGAGAGAACTGTTTAACAAGGTCTTGGTTTCTCTTGCCACACAATAGCTTAATTTGCCTGCTTTTATGTACATCTTTGTACCATCAGCTTGGTATGGCATCCTTATAGGTAACATTGGTACCTGCAAATAAATGACACCTTTGTCTCTTGTTTGCAAACTTTTCTCCCATTGGTCCTGGGTTAGACCCTGTCCAGCCATGCAGGGGTGTCACTTTATGAGTGCAGCAATGGACATAATGAATCATCATCTACCCAGTGGACATAAAAGTCATGCCAAATGAAGTAACTTTAAATAATTGGCTTGGATGTCTAGTAGCTGAGAAGTAGCTTTTAGAGATACCCAAGACTGAAAGGTTTCTTTATTCTTTTTAAAAAGCCATTTGCTATAGATTATGAAAAGGTAGGGTTTGCCCTCTTCACATCTACTGCCAAATAGTTGTATCCAAAAGAGTTGTTTTCCCCCACTCCCCTGCCCTGTCCCCCATTAAAACAAAAACAGGGATTTATGTCTTGCTCCTCTATACATGTAAAACTTGTACAAAAATATCTTCTATGAAAATGATTTGTAATCTCTAGACTTAAAACCTGGGAGGTGTCTTGAGATGTGAATTTCATCTTTTGGGTTGTGACGTTTTTGTTTTGTCTGAATAAATGTGATCTTTAAAGTTAAAAATAAATTAAGACACATAGATTAATAGTACATGGATTGAGAAAGATATAAAAGGTATACTATTGCTAACACTAACTAAAATAAAACTGGAGTAGCTATATTAATAACAGACAGAGAAGATTTCTGACCAAAGAAAGTTTTCAGGGATAAAAAGGGTAATTACATAATGATAGTCAGTTCTCCAGAAGACATAATAGTCTTGAATATGTATGCAACTTAAGCAGAACAAGCTACATGAGGCAAAAACTGGTAGAACTGCAAGAAGAAATAGATTAATCCACTACTATATTTGGAGATAAATACCCCTCTATCAGAAGTAGGCAGAGCCAGCAGACAATGAGAACATAATTGGACTCAATACCACCATCAATCAACTGGATATAATGGATATCTATAGACTACTTTATCCAACAATAACAATATACATTCTTCTTAAGTTCACATAAGAACATTCACCAAGATAGACCATATTCTGGACCATAAAACCAATTTCTTAAAAGATACAATCTGCCAAAACTCACACAAATATAGATAATCTGAATAGGTTTATATCTATTAAAGAAATTGAGTCAATAATTAATAACCTTCCAGAACAGAAAGCACCGGGTCCAGATGGATTCACTAGTGAATTCTACCAACCATTTAAAGAAGAAATTATACAAGTTCTCTCTACAATTTCTTTCAGAAGATGGAAGCAGAGGGAATATTTCTAACTCATTCTGTAGGCCTGCAATACCCTAATGCCAAAACCAGATCAAGACATAGAAAAAGAAAACATATAGACCTAAATCTCTCATGACATAGATACAAAATTATCAACAGAATATTAGCAAATTGAATCCAACAATGTATACTCATACAAAGAACGATACTCCATGACCAAATGGGATTTATCTCAGTTATGACAGGCTGGTCTAACTTTTGAAAATCAATTAATGTAATCACATCAGAGACATCATCAAGATGGCAGCATCAGAGGAGACTATTGAAACCTCTCCTGGAAAATACAACAAATTGAATAACTAAAATCCAACAAAGGAATCCCTAAGCAACACATAGCTCCAGCTGAGAGACCAACTTATTGCAAGAAAACACCTAACGGTAAGAGAAAGGGAGACAGAAGAAAAAGGGAAGGGGCAGTGTGGAGATGGGGCTGCAGAATGCAACCTGAAGCCCAGCAGAAGAGTGAGTGAGCTGGGAACCTGGGAACACAGGTTGAAGTGCAGCACAACCCCTGGGCAGGTTAGAGGCCGAGAGCCGACAAGGGTGGAGGGATGGGTGGCTAAAGTGTGGTGCAGTCCTGGAGTTAGGGCTTGAGCCAAGGCATGCTACACTTCCCTGGGCAAGTTAGGGCCCCAGCTGGAGCACACATGGCCCTGGACAAGTTAGGGCCTGAGCAGAGGGATGCTACACTGCCACAGGCAAGTTTAGACCCCAGCTGGAGTGCACATATCCCTGGATGAGCTCAGAGCCAAGAACCAGCAGACACAACTGTGCTGATTCAACCATAAAGCAGCCATGGGCGAACTAGAGACTGAGAGCCAACAGTCATGGAAATGTTAACCAAAGCAAAACACAATCCTAGGCAAAGTGTGGGCTCAGGAGAAAAGAGAAAGGCAGAGCCAATGGTGCAGGGGCACCAGCCCTGGCCCCGTGCACTCTTGATGAAGGGGCAGGCTTATGTTACAGCTGAGGCCAGTACCCAGGGCTACCATCTTGGGGGACACAGCAGTTGTAACTCGCACTGCCGTCACTGCTAGGCAGAAACCATAGACATAGAGCCTGGCTGCTTCCCCTTACTCTCTCCCAAAGCTTACCCCCCCCTCACCCAAACCACCTAGTGCCTTCATACAGTCAGCTGCAACTGGGAAACTGCCATTACCTTGTGCCACAAACAATCCTGTGCCTTTCCCAACAAACTCCACCTTTACTCTTCCAGCTGAAACCAGTGGTAGGGCTTTAGGGAAACTGAAACACTGGCATGGCAGCTTCTGCATACACTGGGATCTCAGACTCATAGAATACCATCACCACCACATCCTTCCAAAGAGGAGGTGCACTGAGACTAAGACAACTGGGTCAAAGAAGAGAAGCCCCCCTTCTAGGAAATCTCCCAGGGTGAGAAGACCGAATAACCAAGAGAAAATATTGTAAGATGTTGCAACGACACCAACTAGGAAGCAAAAGGAAGACCTCTTCATATCTGCCAGAGGACAAGTCTTTATACCAAAGAAGAGAAACACTCCATCAACCATGAGTACCCTAGGAAACAAAGCTGCTCAGAAAGAAAATGAAAAATCTCTAGAAAAGGAACTTAAAGAGATGGGACTATATAATCTAAACAACACAGAATTCAAGACTGCAGTTCTCAAAACGCTCAGATCAGAGGAAATCAGAGCATGCAGAGGCAGGTAAATGATCTCAGAAAGGAAATATGTGGGGGAAAAAAACAAAAACAAAACCCAAGGGAATACTTTAACAAAAACATTGAAATTATAAAAAAGAATGAAATAGAAATTATAGAGATATCACAATAAGAGAAATGAAAAATGAAGTAGATAGCATAGGAAGTAGGGCCAACCAAATGGAGGAAAGAATTAGTGATATTGAAGATAGAAATATGGGAATGTTACAGAAGGAAGAGACTGAAGAGTCAAAAGAAATGAAAGATTTCTACAAGAACTATCTGACTCCATTAAAAAGAGCAACATAAAAATAATGGTGCAGAGCAGAAATCCACAGAGAGCTTTTACTCAAACAAATAGTAGATGGGAACTTTCCAAACTTATGGAAAGAGTTGGAACCTCAAAATGAAGAAGAAAACAGGCCCCTTAACTACCTGAATTGTAGCAGACTTTGTCCAAGGTACATTATACTGAAGATATCAAAGACAATTTTCAAGGCTGCCAGGGAAAAGAAGATTGTAACCTATAAAGGGAAGCCCAATAGGCTGTCATCAGACTTCTCAGCAGAATGCAACCAGGAGAAAGTGAAATCAAATATTCACAATATTGAAAGAAAGAAATAATCAGCCTAGAATAATTTATCCAGCACAGTTATCCTTTAGATATGAATAAGGAAGACCTTTGCAGACATACAGAAACTGAGGGAATTCTCTAACATAAGGCTGGCATTTCATGAAATATGAAAGGAGGCTATTTGATCTGAAACAAAGTTTTAAAAAAATAGGGAAATGCTGACAACAAAAACAAAAGGGGAGGAATAAAGGTTTAAATTTCCAAGAGTGAATGGAGATAAGAAGCATGCTTAAGGAAAGGAGCCACTACATATATGAAACTTTCTTATATATAAACTTCATGATAACTACTCAAAAACAAAACAAAATAAAACTCAGAACTGAGAAACATAACCAAAAAAAGAAGAAACAGAAGGAAAAATTATAAAACACCATCAAACTAAAACAACTGATAGTAAGAAAAAAAGCAAAGAAGAAATTGAGACACTGAACTATCAGAAAACAAGAGAAAATGGGTACATTAGTCATCACCCTAAATGTAAATATACTAAACTCACCAATAAAAAGGCAGAGTAGCAGTCTGGATTAAAAAACAAAACCCAGCAACTTTGCTATATTATTCATTTGCAGGGTTTTGTTTTTTAATCCAGTCTGCTACTCTGTACCTTTATATTGTTGATGTGGCCAAGTTGTGGAAACAACCAAAGTGTCCTTTGATGGTTACTGGATAAAGAAGCTGTACATTTACACAGTGGAATACTACTCAGCAATAAGAAAAGGTGAAATACAGCCATTTGTGACTACACAGAGAGACCTTGAGACCATCATATTAAGTGAAATAAGTCAGACTGAAAAAAAATCAAGAACCATATGACTTCACTTATAGGTGGAATATAAAACTGAAAGTGACAAAGGAACAAACCTCATGGACATAGTCAATACTTTAGTGGTTACCTGAGGGGAAGAGGGGAAAGAGGGTGGGGGAGTAGGAGGGGTGTGGGAGTAAGGAAGGGGCATCAAATATATAGTGATGGAAAGAGAACTGACTCTGGGTGGTGAGCACGTAATGCAATACATACATGATGTAATGTAGAATTATACATTTGTAACCTATGTAATTTTTACCAACAAACATCACCCCAATAAATTTAACAATTAAAAAAAAGAACAAACCTATCCACCTTCTGTCTCCAAGAGACACACCTCAGCCATAAGAACAAACACAGACTCAAAGTGAAAGCGTGGCATCCAGGGAAAAGCGGGTGGGACCATACTTAAACCTGATGAAATAAACTTCAAGATAAAAGAGGTAATAAGAGACAATGATGGACATTTCATAATGGTAAAGGGGACACTACAAGAAGACATGACACTTATTGGGGCATATATATGCCCCCAACCAAAAAACAGCAAAATTTGCAAAGCAACCACTAACAACTGAAAGGAGAAACTGACAAAATCACAATTGTAGTAGGGCACCCACACATCCCCTAGACAGCCATGGACAGATTATCCAAACAAAATAAATGTGGAAATATTATCTTTAAATGATGCATTACAGCAATTGATATAATTGACGTTTACAGGACATTTTATCCCACGGTTCATGGCTATGCATTTTTTTTCCAGTGCACATGAAACATTCTCAAGGGTAGACCACATGCTGAGTCACAAAACTAGCCTCAGTATACTTAAGAATAAAGTTATACGAAGTGTATTCTCTGACCACAAAGCTTTGAAATTGGAGGTCAACTGAAAAAATCACATATACATGGAGATTAAACATGTTATTTAAAAGTGACTGGATCAAAGAGGAAATAAAAGAAGAGATTAAAAAATACATTGAAACTAACAGTGATGAATACAGTGTATTCATGAGATGCAGCGAAAGCAGTAATAAGAGGGAAATTTATATTGTTACAGGCTTATCTCTAGAAATAAGAAAAATTACAAGTAAACAACCTATCACATCTTAACTGAAGAAGAACCAAAATAACCTAAAGTCAACAGAAGGAAGGAAATAATAAAAATTAGAGCAGAACTAAATGAAATAGAAAACAGAAAAACAATAGAAAAAACAACAACAATGCAACAAATAGCTGGTTCTTTGAAAAAATTAATAAAATTGACAAACCCCTGACTAGGCTGACCAAGGGAAAAAGAAAAGGCTCAAATAACTAAAATTAGAAATGAAAGAGAGTAAATTACAACTGATACCACAGAAATATAAAGGATCATATGAGAATACTATGAAATGCTATATGCCACCAAATTTAGCAGCCTAGAAGAAATAAACAAGATTCTAGAAACATACAGTATACCTAGACTAAACCGAGAAGAACTGAGTAATCTAAACAGACCAATCAACAGTAAGGAAATTGAAACAGTCATCCAAAATCTTCCCAAAAGCAAGAGTCCAGGACCAGATAGTCTCACTAATGAGTTTTACCAGGCATTTACCAGGAGCTAACACCTGTCCTCTTCAAACTCTTCCAAAAAATTGAAGAAGAGGCAATACTTCCCAACTCATTCTATGAGGCCAACATTGCCCTAATACCAAACTCTGGTAATGACAACCCCCCAAAAGAAAACTATAGACCAATATCTCTGATGAACACAGATGCAAAAATCATGAACAAAATATTAGGAAATAGAATACAGCAATGCATTAAAAAGGTTGTACATTATGATCAAGTGGGATTCATCCCAAGCCACAAGGATGGTTTAACATATGCAAATTGATCAATGTGATACACCACATAAACAAAGTAAAAGATAAAAGCAAAAAGATTATATTAGTTGAGGCAGAAAAAGCATTTGTCAAGATACAACATCCATTTATGATCAAAATACTTAATAAAATGGGTATAGAAGGAAAGAACCTCAGCGTAATAAAAGCCATATATGACAAACCCTCAGCTAGTATCATTCTAACCCTAACAGGATAAAACTGAAACCTATTTTTCTAAAAGTAAGAAGACATGGATGTTTTCTGTACCACTGTTATTCAACATAGTGCTGGAAGTTCTAGCCAGACCAATCAGGGAAGAGAAAGGAATAAAAGGTATCTGAATTGGGAGAGATGAAGTCAAACTGTCACTCTTTGCAGATGACATGATTATATAGAAAAATTCTGAAGGCTCTACTAGAAAACTTAGAAACAATATATAAATACAGTAAAGTTGTAGGATATAAAATCAGTGTACAGAATCCATTACATTTTTGTGTACCAACAATGAAACTTCAGAAAAAGAAATAAGAAAAACAGTACATTTTGTGATTGCAACAAAAACAATAAAATACCTAGGAATAAACTTAAAGAACGTGAAGGACTTATACCTAAAAAACTATAAGACACTATTAAAATAAATTGAAGAAGAACCAAATAAATGGAAAGATATTCCATGTTACCAATAACATGGAAGAATCACCATACTGTATTTTTCCATTTATAAGATGCCCTCATGTATAAGGTGACCCATTACTTTTCTAACCCAACATTAAGAAATCAATTTATGGGTTACTCCTGTGTATATGACAAACCCCAATATTTTGTCTTAACAATTTTAGACAAAAGTATCATCTTATACATGGAAAAATATGATACCGGTAGTTAAGATGGCCATAAGCTATATACAGATTTAATACAATTGCCATCAATATCCCACAGCTATTCTTTCAAGAAATAGTGATAAAAAAAAAATCAGATTCATATGGAACCACAAAAGACCCCCCCCATCACCAAAGCAATCATACAAAAAAAGAATAAGGCTAGAGACATCATGCTCCCCAACTTCAGTCTATACTACAAAGGATCAGTAATAAAAACAGCTTGGTATTGGCAGAAAAACAGACACATAGACCAGTGAAACAGAATCGAAAACTTGGAAATAAACCCACAAATATATGGACAGATAATTTTTGACAAAGGAGTGAAAAATATACAATAGGGGAAAAGAAAGCCTCTTCAGTCAGTAGTGCTGGGAAAATTGGAAAACCACATGCAAAGAATGAATCTGAACTATGAACTGTCACCATATATCAAAATTAACTCAAAATGGATTAAAGACCTTCACATAAGACCTGAAACAATAAACTGTGTAGAGGACACCAGTACTGAACTTACAGGCCTTGGGTTCAGGAAGGAGTTTATGAACCTGAGCTCAAAGGCAAGGAAAGTAAAAGCAATAATAAATGAATGAGACTATATTAAACTAAAAAGCTTCTGCACAACAAAAGAAACTATCAACAAAGCAGAGGCAACCCACCAAATGGGAGAAAATATTTGCCAACAAATGCCTCTAATAAGGGGCTAATATCTAAAATATATGAACACTTACAACTCAACAACAAGAACAAACAACTAAAAAATGGGCAGAGATTCTGAGCAGATACTTCTCCCATGAAGACATACAAACAGCCAGCAGACATGTGAAAAAATGCTCATCTTCACTAGCTATTAGAGAAATGCAGATCAAAACCACAATGGGATACCAGCTCATACCCATTAGGAACAGCTATAAACAACATGACAAGGAATAACAGATGCTGGAGAGGCTGTGGAGAAAAGGAACCCTCATACACTGCTGGTGGAAATGCAAATAGGTACAACCACTATGGAAGACAGTGTAAAGTTTCCTCAAAAAATTAATAGAGTTATCATATGACCCAGCAATCTCGATTTTGGGTATCTACCCCCAAAATTTGAAGACCTTAGTCTGCAAAGATATTTGTACCCCAGTGTTCACTGGCTGGTAATGTGATTGTCAATGTAAAAAATATGAAAGATTAAATTTAAAAGACCCTTTTGGAATTAATAAGCAATTATAGCAGGGTTACAGGAACAAAAGGTTAATAATACACAAATTCAACTGATTTCCTGTATACCAGCAGTGAACAAGTGGAATTTAAAATTAAAAACACTGTACCGTTTATAGCAAGCTTGTCCAACCTGTGGATCATGGGCTGCATGTGCCTCAGGACAGCTTTGAATGTGGCCCAACACAAATTTATAAATTTTCTTAAAACATTATGGGATTTTTTTCAGGGTCCATCCATGTTGTCACAAATGGCTGTAGTTCATCTTTTCTTATGGTTGGTGGTTTTTGTTTTGTTTTGTTTTTATTGTTAAATTTATTGGGGTGACATTGATTGGCAACAATGAGATAGTTTCCGGATGTACAAGTTCACATCACATCACCCATGCATCACACTATGTGCTCACCACCCAGAATCAGCTCCCCTTCCATCACCATATATCCGGTGTCCACTCCCCCCTCCTCCTCCCTCCCCAGGTAACCACCAAACTATTGAATGTGTCCATAATGCTGGTGCCCACTTCGACCTTCCCTCCCCACTCTCCCTCCCCCCTCCCCCCTCCTCCCCTTCTCTCAGGCAATCACCAAGCTATTGTGTCCATAGGTCTCTGTGTCTTTGTTACCTTTGTTTTGTTTTGTTTTTGTTTGTTTTGCTTTTTTGTGCATCCGTTATCGTTAGTGCATTTTTTTTAAGATTTATTTTTATTTTTTTTATTTTTTGACAGAGACAGAAGAGGGGAGGGCGCAGAGCAGCCTCCATAGTTGTACATTATTAGTTTTTTTTTAATATAATTTTACTCTACAGGAGGGTGTAGGTCTGTGCAGTGCAGGAACCGGGCTGGGGGCCTCCCAAATGGGAGGCACACCCCTGTGAGCTGGGGTCCTCCTACATGGGAAGCATACCTGGGCAGGAGCCAAACTGGGCCTCCCACATGGGAAGCTCACCCTGGCTAGAACCAAACTGGGGACACACCCCAGTTCAGCAGGTGGGTCCGCAGGGGTCGGGGCTGGGATTCAGTCGTCATCCCGCTGAGCCATCCCTGCAACCCCTCATTAATGTATTTTATGTGTGGCCCAAGACAGTTATTTTTTCAATGTAATCCAGGGAAGTCAAAAGATTGGACAACCCTGATTTATACTAACACCTCAAAGAATGAAATAGTTAGATATAAATCTAACAAAGTATGTACCAGGTCTATATGAGGAAAACTATTATATAAAATTCTAGCGAATAAAATTAAAGAACTTTTAAATAAATGGAGAGATATTCCATGTTCATAAATAGTAATGCTCAATATTGTAAAACCATCATTTCTTCATGATATAATCTATAGATTTAATTCATTCCCAATCAAAATTTCAGTAAATTATTTTCTGGATATCAACAGACTGATTCTAAAGTTTATATGGAGAGGCAAAAGACCCTGAATAACCAAAGCAGTATTGAAGTAGAAGAAAGTTGGAAGTCTGATATTACTTGACTTCAAGATACATTCTGAAGCTACAGTAATCAAAACAGTATAATATTGGTGAAAGCATAGACAGATCAATGGAACAGAATAGAGAGCCCAGAATTAGACTCACATAAATATAGGTAACTGATTTTTGACAAAGGAGCAAAGGCAGTACGATGGAGAAATGTTAGTCTTTTGAACAAATGGCGACTAGTCATCCATATTCAAAAAAATAAATCTAGGTACAGACTATACCTGTCACAAAAATTAATTCAAAATGGGTCACAGACCTAAATGTAAAATGCAAAACTGTAAAACTCCTGAAAGATTACATAATAGAAAATCTAGGTGACCTTGGCTTTAGTGATAACTTTTTAGATGCAACATCAAAAGCACAATCTGTGAAAGAAAAAAATTGATACCTAGACTTCATTAAAGTTAAAAATGTTTGCACTATGAAAGACAATGTGAAGAGAATAAAAAGGCAAGCCACAAACCAAGAGAAAATACTTTCAAAAGATAAATCTGATATACTGTTATCCAAAATATTCAGAGAATTCTGGTAAAGGATGTGGAGCAACAGAACTCATTCATTGTTTGTGGGAATGAAAAATGATACAGCCACTTTGGAATATAGGTTGGTAATTTTTTACAAAACTAAACACTTGCTTACCAAACAATCCAGAAGTCATGTTCCTTGGTGTTTGCCCAAAGGATTTGAAAAATTGTGTCTCCACAAAAATCTGCACATGGATGTTTATAGCAGTTTTATTCTAATTGCTAAAACTTGGAAGCAACCAAGATATCGTTCAATAGCTAAATGGAGAAACGGTGATACATCAAGACAATGAGGTAGCAAGCCATGACAAGACATGGAGGAAACTTAAATGCTTATTACTAAGTGAAAGAAGCCATTCTGAAAAGTGTGAATCTTCACACAGTGTGATTCCACCTTTATGACATTCTGGAAAGGGCAAAGCTATGAGAAAGTAAAAAAATCAGTGGTTCCCAAGGGTGTGGGGTAGGGAGGGGTGAAGAGGCAGATCATAGATGATGTTTAGGGCAGTGCAACTACTTCATATAATAATATAATAATGAATACTTGTCATTATACATTTGTCCAAACCCATAGTGTTTGCATCACCATGAGTGAAGTTCCATGTAAACAATGGGTGATAATGATTTACCAATAAGTTCACCAATTGTAGCAAATACTCTATCTGATGGGGGATATCAATAATGGAGGCTGTGTGTGTATGAGTGCAAATCATACATAGGAAATCCCTGTTCCTTCTACTCAATTTTGTTGTGAACCTAAACTTTCTAAAAAAGAAAGTCTATTTAACACAAAACCAAAACAACCAAAAAATTTACAAAAGTAGAGGATAATGAAACATTTTTAAATATGAAGGTCTCTAAAGTAGGGAAAGTTTCCTCCCTCTGCCTTTATTTTCTTTGCTAACTCCTAAGTGTGTTGAGGTAGTTAATAGTTCTATATATAGCCTATCAAAAACTGAATATATACTGCACATTCTGTACCCATACATTTTTGTTTTGTCATATTGGGGAATTACATTCCTTTTTTTTAAATTTTTTTTAAGGTTTTGTTTTATTGTTTTTGAGAGAAGGTAAGAGAGAGGGAGAGAGATCAAGAGCCCAGAGCAGCCTCTGTAGTTAGTTGTACATCATTAGTTGTGACATGGTTTCATTCCACACAGGTTGATGTGGGGCCTCACAGGGGTGGGGACGAAACCAGGGGCCTCCCTCATGAGAGGTGAGAACCTTCACTGCCTAACCGTCCTGTCAGTTACCAGTTGCACTGTAGTTCAGCCTATGCGTTTGCATGGGCTGGGGCCGGAGCCAGGAAGCAAACACTGGACCTCACAAATGCGAGGCAAATGCTCAAGCACTGAGCTATCCCAGCATCCTGAGAATTACATTTTTTTTAATGGTTGCATTGTATTCTGCTGTATGGTGGTGTTGTAATTTATTTGCTTATAGTTTGAATGATGGGCATTGTGGTTATCACCAAGTTTTTCCTATTACAAGTGATCCTGTGATTAATTTTAGTACATTTAACCATGTTTATTTGGGTAAATCTTTTGTACAGATTCCTCAGTCAGCATATGTACATGTAAAATTTTTATATGTACTTCCCAGTAGTCCTGCAAAACAGCTATAATTATGTATTTGAAAATACTCATTTACTTTAGGCAAAGTATCAATTTTTTATAATGATATGTATCTTTTTTTCTTTTTTATTGTTAAATTTATTAGATTGACATTGGTTAGTAAAAATCACATATGTTTCAGGTGTATAGGTTTCAGGTGTACAATTCTATAGTCCTTCATCTATGTATTACAATATGTGTTCACCACCCAAGGTCAGCTTTCTTTACATCACCACATATTTAGATCCCCACCCCTCTGTATCAATTTTTTATAAATGAAATATTTCAGACTCAAAAGGTAAAAAGAAAAATATAATAAATGCCTATGTTTTTAATATTCACCATAAGAAACAAAACATTACAAATGTACTTGTAATCATAGTGCCCTGATCCTTCTTCCAAACATAATATTATTACATTTATGAATGTGTGTATATTCATAAGCAATATAACATACAGCCATTATACAAGGGTTGTCCCAAAAGTATCCTGCAATGTAATATGAAAAATAGGGGCATATATGGCTAGATTTTTTCTGGACAGCCCTCGTATGTTACATAAGGTAGGTAGCCTCCAACATAGTTCCCAATGGGCATCGCCTCCTGATATTTACACTCCAGTTTCCGCTTGCACTGAATAAGGTTGACTTGTGCAACCAATAGGATATTGCAGAAATTGAAGAGTGTGACTTAAAATGCTAGGTCGGGGTTGGGGGAGGTGGGAGTGGACACCGGATATATGGTGATGGAAGGGGAGCTGATTCTGGGTGGTGAGCACATAATGCGATGCATAGGTGATGTGATGTGGACTTGTACATCCGGAAATGATCTAATTGTTACCAATCAATGTCACCCCAATAAATTTAACAACAACAACAACATATATAAATAAATATATATACACACACACACACACACACACACACACCAAAAAAAAAATAATAAAAAAAAATGCTAGGTCATAAAAGTATAAGGTATTGCATCTTCTGTATTGTTCAGTTGTTCTGTGGGAGGCCAGTGCCACCTTGTAATGATATTCAACACTTATCAAAAGACCTCATGGTGACCCACTGAAGGCTTCTGTTAATACAATGTGAAAGAGCCATCTTGAAGCAGATCTTTCAGCCCTAGTCAAACTTTCATATGACAGTAGCACTGATCAAGAGAATCACGCAATTTAAGTGTGTTCTAATCCCTGACTCCCAGAAACTGTGAGAATAAATATTTGTTATATTAAGCTATTAGATTTGAGGGTAACAGATGAAAGAGGTAGATAAATCGGTAAATATGGGAGCCTTGGTTATGTATTATTCACCCTATTCTTGTGAATTATTTTCAGAGGAGTCCAGGAAACTGAATACTTGATATTTTTTCAGACTTATTAGATGGGGATATCCCAAAACACTAATGGGCATTGAGATGTTGGGTGGCTAGAAAGAATGATGGTATCAATGTCTATGTTGCGAAGTGTATATAATGCCAAATCCTTAAACCCTCCTCCACCCAATTTTTTAGAGGCTTATCCTACCCTCACTTGAATGTGTAAAAATAAAAAGGGATTAATGAATGGAGAAATTAAGGTAATTGATTTAAAGTTATTACACAGTTAGATATTTGCAAAGATGGGAAATATGAACAGATAAGGTCAGTCAATGATGGAATAACAAGAATGGGAATGATGAAGTAGGAGGAAAACAAATTAGCTAGTCTTTTGTCACTGTGACTAAAGCTGTTTCACAATACCTTTGAACACTTTATTCTCCCAAAGTATGCAAAATTAGTTGTCCCTCTTAATGTGTTGCCATATTATCTTGTATATACTTTTCTGTGGCAGCTGTCACATTCTATTATAATTGTTTCCATGTTTATCTTCTCATACTCTGTTAGTTGCGCTAATTGAGAATAGGACAATACAGGGACCATATGTCTTATCTTCCCACTCAGTGCCTGCCTAGCCTCATACCTATGCTTAGTATTTGTTGAGTAAAATTGATAATGCTCTCAGGGAGGTAAAGAACATAGAAGGAATATTAAATTTTTGGAGCCAAGATAACTAGATTTTTGAGTCACCCTTTTTATTTTGAAGAATAATAGTACAGTAAACTTCTGAATTACTAACGCTACTTGGCTGGAGTTTGGCACTGATTTTGAAGTCTTAGCATTTGTCTTCTACTTTGCTATTGTTCTCTGGGACTTGGGTTAGGAGAGAATGTTTTCTGTAGAAGATTTTAATTTCAAATTCCTTCTGGGCATATTAACTAAAGCTATTTTTTTTCCATTTTTCAAAATATGAAAGAATTATAAAAGACCTAAAGGCTTTTCAATTGATGATTTTGCCGGTGTATATTGCAGGAGGCAGTGCTTAGCTACATCCTAATGAATTATTTTTATTTATAGATTATGGAGAGGCAGTAAATTACTACAGAGGAAAATATACCTAATTTTAGAATTCTGGGTTTGAGTCTCACTTTTGGTCTTATTAGTAAGTGTGAACCTTTCTGAACCTGTGTTCTACTTGGACAAATTTTTTATTCATTTCCATGAACTCTAGCACCCCCTGCCAAATAACAAAATACTAGTTTCTCCGGTCTCAGTAAATGGCACCAATTGGTTGTACAAATCAAGATAGATTACACTCTTAATTCTTCTTTCTCCCTCATTCTCTACATCTACTTCTTCAGAAAGTCATTTTGTTTCCACTTACACAATGTTATCATGGATACGTCTGTTTCTTTGTCTCTGCTTCTCCCATAGTAGCCTTAACCTTAATTATTTACAAGTCACCTAGATTTCTGTAACAGTTTCCTACCTAATCTCCCTAATTCTGCTCTTGCTCTGCTATTCTTGTAATTGGTTGTTTATATAGGAGAGTGCTCTTTTTATAAAACAGAAAAGATCATATTATTCTTCATATGTTTGAAATCCTAAGTGACTTACAATTTTATTCCAAATAGACTTCAAATTTCTTTCTTAGAAGACTGTTAATGTTTGGGACCCTTCTCTACTTTTATCTTTGTATACTTTACCTTAAACGACTATACATTAGTCTTAATGGTCTTCTCTTAGTTTTTCTAACCTGTGCTATTCATTATGGAGGCTAATAGCCACTTGTAACTTTTGAGCACTTTTTACTGTAGCTAGTCTGCATTGAGATGTACTGTTAGGTGTAAAATACATGTTGAATTTAAGACTTAGCATTAAAGGATGTAAAATATTTTATTAAATATTATCTGTTGAAATAATGTTTTAGATATATTGGGTTATATAGAATATATGTGACTTGCTTTTGCTTTTTAGGATATAGCTACTAGAAAATTTAAAAATAGCTAATGTAGTTTATATTTGTGGATCACCTTATATTTCTGTTGGACAGCTCTGTTCTAAACATCCAAGTTTTTCAAATTTTCAGGGCCTTGTAGATGTTGTACCTTTTTTTGCCTAGCTCTTTGCATAACTGGCTTCTTTTTGCTCATCATCTAGGTCTAGGATCTTAACTTGAATGTTGCCTTATTAGAAAGGGAGTACTTAACTATCCTGTAAAATTAAGTTCTTTGTTGCCTTCATGTCAGATGTCCTTCCCTGTGTTTGTTTTCTATTTGCCTGATTTCTTTTCTTTTTTCTTTTGTTAAATTTATTGGGGTGACATTAATTGATTTCAATTATATTGTTTCCAGGTGTACAATTCTACATTACATTGTCTATACATCGCATTATGTGCTCACCACCCAGAATCAGCTCAGTTTCCATCACCATATATTTGATTTCCCCTCCCTACAATTTGCTTGATTTCTTAACTAGATTCTTAACTAGAATCTTAACTAGATTCGTGAGGAAAAAGAAAATATATAGTTTATGACTATATATTCATATATATTCAGC
>PVKE010031308.1:0-19111 GCA_004027555.1 Craseonycteris thonglongyai
GAGTTAAAAATGGGACTGTAAAAGACTGTATTTACCTCCTTTCACAGCACTTTTTCTCCTACTTTTTGAACAAGGGCCTCCACACTTTAACATTTCATACTGGGTCCTGGCAATTACAAAGTCACTTCTGCCTGAGGTTCTTTTTTATTGTTTTTGACAGAGAGAGAGAGAGAGAGAGAGAGAGAGATACAGAGAGAGAGAGAAGGGAGAGGGCCCAGAACAGTCTCCATAGTTGCACATCATCAGTTTTTCCACATAGTTTCATTCCACAGGTGGGAATGGGGCTGCACAGGGCAGGGACTGGGCCGGGGTCTCACCCCAGTGAGAACTGAACTGCGGGCACTCCCCAGTTCAGCACATGGGTCCACAAGGACCGGGGCCAGGATTCGATCCTCGGTCCCTGGGGCTGCAAAGTGAGCGCTTAACCCACTGAGCCATCCCGGCTTCCCTGCCTGAGATTCTTGATCCATGGGTGAGTGGGCATTCCAGCCTCCAAGACCTTCCATTCATGAGACTTCTGGCTTCCTTATCCTTTCTCTCTGCCAGTTGATCTTGTAGATCAATTGCTGAGTTAATGCATTATGTTATAAAGAGAAATTTTTTTTCTGAACAAGGACCTGCTTTAGAAATTCACAATAAGGCTAAAGACAGTGGAACAATCCTTTTGCTCTTTTCATGGCTCTCAAGTTACTGGGTAAATTGCAGTGTACTTTAGAAGATGGTCCATTAATGTTTAAAAGTATGTCTTATTCATTTTTACTTTCCATGTATAGTTGCATGACACATAGAAGCGGCTCAATATGGGTTAATAAATATATGAGTCATTTGTAGGAAGGATTCCTTTAGAATCAGTCAGACCCCTTAAGCATTTCTCCTAAGAGGCTATTTTCACATTATACTGTGAAATCAGTGTAATATAATATCAGAATTGTGTAAGAGACCACAGCAGCATAAACCTAGGCATTGGAATCATAGGGGCCTGTTCCATCAATCTCCAAACCCTACACATTTACCTGCAGCAAAACCCGTTCATTCTACCTTTAGATCTTTTCTGAATTTGACCACTTCAACCGTCCCCACTGTCACCAGTCTGATTTGAGCCACCACCATCTCTCTCCTGAATCACTAGAATCATCCTAGTCTCCCTGCTTCTGCCCTCTCCCTGGGCATCTATTCCCAACACAGCTGTTTGAATGATCTTGTTAAAATGTAAATCTGCTCAGGTCATTCCTTGGCTCAACAGCTTCTTATGGCTCCCCAGCTCACTGAGCATAAAAGCCAATGTTCTCACTATCAGGTACGAAGAACTACAAGCCTTACATTGCCTGACCTCCCATTAACATTCTGACCTTATGATTTCCTTCTTTCTTTTCTTCCTTTTTTTGCCTTTTGTTCATGTTTTATTCTTTTTTTTTTATTTTTTTTAAGATGTATTTTATTGTTTGAAAGAAGGTGAAAGAGAAACAGACAGCAAGAAGGGAGAAAGCCCAGAGCAGTCTCCATAGTTGTACATCATCAATTTTCAACATGGTTTCATTCCACACAGGTGGGCAGGGGCCATGCAGGGCAGAAACTTGGCTGGGGGCCTCCTGCATGGGAGGCACACCCCAGTTCACCGTATGGGTTCACATGGGCTGGGGCCAGGCTTTGATCCTCAGTCCCTGGGGCTACAAAGCAAACGCTTAACCCACTGATCCATCCCAGTTTACCCTATTTTTTTTAATTTTTAAAAAGATTTATTTTATTGTTTGAGAGAAAGTGAGAGAGAGAGACAGACAGCAAGAAGGGGGGAGGGCTCAGAGCAGTCTCCATAGTTGTGCATTATTAGTTGTGACATGGTTTCATTTCACACAGGTAGATGTAGGGCCACGTGGGCCAGGAACCAAGCCAGTGGCCAAAACCAGGGCCCTCACACATGGGAAAGAAGAACTTTTGCCACCAACCTGGTGGTTACCAGTGGGGCTACAATTTGGTGTATGTGTTTACATGGTCCGGGCCGGGATTTGATCTCCAGACCTCATGGTTATAAGGCAAGCACTCAACTTGCTGAGCAATCCCAGCATCTCCCAGTTTTTCTAAAGCTACACTGCTTTTTCTGCTGATCTGCAAACATATCAGGCATGCTCCCACGTCAACTCATCCATACACGTAGGATGCTATTTCTCAGCTGCTTTATTGGCACTCCTCACTAAAATGTTAACCACTTCAGTACTACATGCCTTCCTTCCCTATTTGGCTTTTCTCTTTAGCCCTCGCTCTATAACTGTGTCCTCCAAAGTCCATATTTCACCCGAAAGTCCAATGTAATAGTGCTAGGAGGTGGGGCCTTGGGGAGGTGCTTAGGTCATGAGGGTGGAGCCCTTGTGAACAGGATTAGTACCCTTACGAAAAAGGTCCCAGAGAGGTCCCTCACCCCTTTTCTCCGTGAGGACACTGAGAAGACAGCTGCCTCTGAACCAGGAAGTGGGTCCTCATCAGACACTGAATCTGCCAGCACTTGATCTTGAACTTCCCATCCTCCAGAGCTGTGAGAAATCAATCCCTGTTCTTTACAAGCCACCAGCCTGTGCTATGTTATTCCAACAGCCCAAACAGACTAAGGCCATCACTGATTAATTGTCTCTCCCATGAGAATGACAGCATCATGAAGGGGGGATTTCTTCTGTTGTACTTACTACTATATTCCCAAGCACTAGGAACAGAACTGTACACAGGAGATAATCAATAAGCAGTTGCTGAGTGAATGAGGCTTTAACTGTTTTCATCATCATCATCATCATCATCATCATCCTTGTCATCACTGTCCATGTCAGTGCATGTGAGGATTTTTCTTTAATTTGTAGCTGCATGTTGCCTCCCTCCTTAGTTATGGATCTGCTTCTCTTCACATGTATTCTTTTCAGAAGTAGGTTGACAATGATCCTTCAGAGCTTCTGTGTTCTCAGTGTTTCTACCTCAGTGGTCACTGCGACAGAAAGTTTGACTGGCTTCGGTAGCTATAATTACCTCTCTTGGAAATTATTTGTTTAGTGTGCAGAACTGAGACTGTTTCTGGTCCTCCGGGCACAGAGACACCAAGAAAACAAAGTTAATTAGGCACTTCAGAGTCTAGACAATGGCCCCACAAAATCTAGCTAGAGGAGTTCCGTGTCACCCTGAAGCTGGGGGAGTTAGTGTCTGGGAGAAGTGCTAATCGAGCTATCATTGAAAGGCAATTCAGCCATGAAATGGATGGTTTGCTGTTCTTTCTAGAGTAAAGGCTGCTGGCTTTCTGCTGATGGTTCCCAGGCTTCATGATAGAGGACCAGCCTCTTCCTTAACCACGGGATTTTCTTCTGCCAGCCTGTGACATACATGCTCTGCTGGCAGAGGCTAAATAAAGGGGAATAATGTCAATTAGAATATATGTACAACAATAGTTCTCAACCAAGGCCAGTTTTGTCTCCAAAAGTAAATTTGACAATGTCAGGAGATATGTTTGGTTGTCACAACTGGGTCCATGTTATTGGCATCTAGTGCATGGTGATCAGGGATGTTGAGAAACATCCTACAGTAAAAAGGATAAATCCTCACAACAAATAATTATCTGGTCAAAAAGACCAGTTCAGTTGTGCCTTGGCTGAGCACACAGATGTAGAAGAATCATACCTTGGGTCTAATAAGGTGACCAGATTTTAACATTAGTAAAGCGGGACACCATTGACCGGGGGGGAGGGGGTTCTTGATGAAAAATTTGGTCTATCTCCCACCGTTCCCTAGCTTGTCGTGCATTCTTTCCAAAAATCGGGACTTTTTTAAAATGCCTCAGGACATGGGACAAATTGTTAAAAATCGGGACTGTCCCGCCAAAAGTGGGACGTCTGGTCACCCTAGTCTAAAAGTATTCTTCAGACCTCTTGACTTATAAGCAGCACATAAGAATAAGAATTGCCACTCTCTTCACTTGGCTTCAGGGATCACACACTCCTGCTTATTGTCTTTCAGCCAACTTTGTGAGTTTCTTTGGCTAGGTTTCCTTATATCTCAGAACTCATAAAATTACCATGCTTGGGGCCCAAATTCATGAATCTTTTTGTTCTACGTACTCACTCTCTAGGTGAGGTCATATGGTTTCACTTTAAACATCACTGACATTCATTGCTAATCTAAAATAAAAAAGCCAAAATGAGAGGCAACAAACACTTATTTGGAATCAAAGAATTGCAATTCTGGAAGCATAGATTCAGGCAGAACTCCAGGGTGAAGGCCACAGGTTCTTATGAGAAAAGGAATAACTACATAAAAAGAAGAAAGAATTCCTTTAAGTGCTGATAAACTGAGCTATTCTTGGCTAGAGATAACTGGTTACTGATTCTCTTCAGATAGAGAGTTCATAGTTATCAGTCCTGTGGTCAGATGTTCACTTCCCTGCTGGCTTCACAATTATTCATAAGACAATTTGGTTTGGCTCAGTCCAAAGGTCTGGCCCAGTTCAGAGTCCAAACGTTCAAGGAACAAGGTATGCAAGGCTGTCCCTCTGAAATGGCAGTTCTGACTCCATTAGAATGGCTCCACTTATGTCACCGTTCACAACATATCAACAATCCCCAAGTTTATACCATTCCAACTAGAATGCCAGGCTTATGTATCTAATGGCCTACCTGACTTCTCTATTTGGTGCCCATTAGATATTTTAGACCTAATATGTCTAAAATTAAATTTCTAATCCTCTTCTACATTCCAAATCTGCACTATTCACAGTCAGATAATATTCAGGTCCAAATTAATGCAATCGTACTTGATCTTTTTTTCTCTCTCTCATGCCAACATTTCATTTATCAACAAAAACATGACTATAACTCCAAAATATATCTGGAATCTTGTCAATTCCTATTAATTTCACTGACCCAGTGTCTTAGTCCATTTGATGTACTGTAACAAAACACCACAGACTAGGTAGCTCATAAACAACAGAAATTTATTCTGGCCGGTTCTGAAAGTTAGATGTCTGCGATCAGGGTGTCTGTCAGCTTGGCCGGGTGCACCCCTCTTCCATGTTGCACACTTCTTTGTATCCTCACATACTACAAAGGGCTGCGGAGCTCTGTGGGACCTCTTTTATAAAAGTAGCGATCTCATTCAGGAGGGCTCCACCCTCCATGACCCAAGGGCCTCCCAAAGGCCCCCTTTTCTAACACTATCACATTGTGTGCTAGGATTCCAACATGAAAGTGTGTGGGTGTGGGGAGAGAGGGGCACAAACACTCAGACTATATAGCAGGGTCAAACAACAACCTGCATTTGTTGCCTAGGTTATTACACAATAGCCTCCTCACTTTTCAGGACCACTGTCTTGTCCATTGAGGTTGAGATGGCTAAGTGTCCCCGAGTATTTAGAAATATGTGAAAGTGTGTTTAGGGACTTATCCAAGAAGCCACATACAAATGTGTTTTTTATACAAATAAGTCATAATTACTATGGCTGATTGTATTTGTTGCCTTTTACTGCCATAATGCATTTCCATGAACGTTTACACAACATAGATTTCCCTATAAATGTGTAGATCAGAAATCTAACATAGGTCTCACTGGACTAATATCAAGGTGTCCACAAGGCTGTATTCCTTTCTGGAGTCTCTAGGGCAGAATCATTTTCCTGTCCTTTTCCAGACTCTAAGACGTATTCTGTATTTCTTGGTCTGTGATTCCCTTCTTCCACCTTCAAAGCCAGCAGTGGTGAGTCTATAGTCATTCACACATCACATTAGCACACTGCTCTGACCTCTACTACATTTCCTTTCTCATGTTTTAAGAACCCTTGTGATTACATTGGGCCCACCTAGACGATCCAGAAAAAATTCCTTACCAACTGATTAGCAACCTTAACTCCATATGAATCCTTCATTTCTTTTTTGCCGTGTAACTTTGTATTTTCACAGTTTCTGGAGATTAAGACCTGGATATTTGGGGGGGGGGGGCGGGAAGGGTGTATTATTCTGATTACAGTACTAATCAGAGCTCTTTCTAGTCCAGCTCTACTTATTGCTTGGCTCCTCCAACTTAATTAGAGCAACCACTTGAAATTATATATTTACAAAATAGATGTACAAAGGAGAATAATTGATCATAAATAAAATATTAAAGTTTAAACCAATTGTCTTTCATGCAAAGATCTCTTTCCTTAAAAGATTAAGTTAAAGAAAAAATACTATTTTTAACATGGAATTTATTCCAAAAGCAACATCAATCAAGCAAATTGAGTCATATTTCAACTTACTTCTTCTTTGATCAATTCATTTACTTCTGCATACAGTAGGCTCTCTGTTAACCAGAACTCAAGCAATCAGCACTCTCAAGCAAGTGGCAGATTTTTTTTTTTTTTTAATGCCAGTTTGTTAAGATTTTGCCAGTTGCTTGAGTTCCGGTTAACAGAGTGTCTACTTACATTTATCCAGTATCTATGAATCCCCATGGGTGCTGGCTAACTGACAGCCTACTATATATTCATGTCTTTGAGACAAGAGTAATAACAATAATTAGCTGAGTACCTGCTTTGTGCCAAGCTTAGTTGTGTTTTCATGCATGATTCACTTAAGCTTGCATAGCATTTGAGAGTTATTTTCTTCTTAGAGAACAGAATTGAGGCTTAAAGTGATTTGTCTGTCCTCCTAAGAGGCAGAGTGGGCATCTGAAATGAAACAAGAAAGCATGGAAAGTTCAAATGACTTTCCACAGGGAACCCAGAAAGACAGTAGCAGAGATATATCTGGAATTCACCTCTAAATTTCAACCCAGTTACTAATCAGGCAAAAGACTAATATTATGCTAACCAGGCCCTAAAGGCTGCTCCTGTCTAGTAGCACATTCCTTCTTCATAAACAAGCAGTTTGGGAAAAGTCAATTCCCGGTGGGCATGGTTCCTGTGTTCTTCATTTGAAGAGAGCACCCCATTCCAGAAATATTTTTGCCATCAATAAATTCACTTTAACTGGAAAAGTTACAGAGGATTATCTTAAGTGCCTGCAGTGCAGAAAGGACACACAGAGGAGCCATCCATTACGTCCACTGGTAATTGGATACAAAGTGCTGACCCTAAAAGATCATGTTCCAATAATGCAATTCCTTCCCCAAAATCTCAATAAAAAATACATTTCCTCCCCTCATGCTTCTAGAGCCAAGCTGCTTTAAAAACCCCAACCAAAGGCAAACACAAAGGTTTAGAATAACTTGAGGTTTTGGTTACATACCCCTTCTGTGATCTTAGGCTAAGATGAGTAGAAACAGCACTGTCAGGACCAAAACATCGCTAAATATGGCATCATAAATCATCTCCACTAGTAAAAGTAGTGCCAAGTTCTTGTATATTTTGGACTATTTTAAACTCACACGCATTTATTTCATGAGATGCCTGAACGAATCCTGGTGGTTTGAAACAGTGGAGGAGCCGTCCATCCATTCACCTTGCCTTTCCTGGCTGAACTCCCCAGGGGTTCTGCAGGCCAGACTCCTGGCTTCAACCTGCATCATCTCACCTGTTTCCCCAAAGGCTGGGTTAAGGGGACCCCGTCTCCTCTTGTGCAGAAAACTTATTTTCTCTGTTCCCTCATTGGGGTGAGGAGTAAGGAAAAGCTAAGCTTGCACAGGTACACTTCACTGGTTCTAGGGCCCCGGTAAGGGCTGGGTGTCCAGCTCTCTTCCTAACCCAGAATGACAGCGTGAGCTTTCCCTCCAAGAAGTCTGTTCCTCTTTAAAGGCTCTGCTTTGCAAAATCAGGTTGCCTTGCCTTCCATGCTTAAAGGTTGAGATCCATCTGGGGATCTTTAACATAAGCAGCTTCAGGGGTTGTAAATCCTTAAAAGTGCATGCCAGATTTTATGTGTGCAAGGGGAAACATGTATCTTTCAGGGAGAAGAGTTCATCAGATTAAAAAACAAAAAATAAAACAAACGAAAAGGTCCCGTGAACTATCATAGTTTAAACCCCCCTGGAAAGAGGATTAATAATTGCTTTTCCTCATCTAAAACTGAAACATTAACTCTAAATATGCCTTGATGGGCACTGATGAGGACTGATGATTGTCCCATGTCAGGGATGATTTTGAAAAGGCGACCTATAAGTAAACACATCAATCAACAGAAAAGCCAACAGGTAAGTTAGATGCTTGTGATAGGCAATTAAGGGGGGTGGGGAGGAAGCCCTCCAATTCACAAAGTATTGTGGAAGGAATAGGGCAGCCCAACACAGACAGCCTGACCTGCACTTCACACTGTCAGAGGCCAGGGACAAGTGCCACCTCCAAAGCTTGCTGCAATTCTTCCCTCCTCTCCAAGTTCCTCTCGTGAAAATATGCAAGATAAGAGGTCCCCATAGGTTAAGCACAGAGTGCTTCCAGCATGTTGAGGAGCACCTAACCTAGCTTAAGGTGTGGGTGGGTGCAGAAGGCTTTTTTAGAGTTAGAAATCTAAGCTGACTATTCCACCATAAAATCAGACTTGGCTAAGCAAAGACCAGATGTCAGAGCTACAGAGAAAGAGCATTCCTGGGCAAAAAGAATAGGATATTCAAAAGTCCAGGCATCAGACAGAGCATGCTGTCTTGGGCAAACTGAAGGAAGTTCCAAATGAATGGAAATTAGAATGGGAAGTCTCAAGCCTTCCGTGACCATATGCCCAAGGAGCCTGCTTTCAGCTATCAGTGAATTTGCATGTCAAACTCCTTCATAGGACGTATCACCATCCAAAATGACCTTAATTCAGTCATTCATTCAACACATATCAACTACCGTAAGTGCTTTCTATCATATGTTTAACAGCCCATTCATTCTGTTGGGGGCAGAGCAGGGAACAAAACTGGTGGTAGTCCTGCTCTCATGGAGCTTAGCATCTAACTTTCTCCACTCATTTATTTTTATCTATTTCCTCCATACCCATTCCGTGAGGGCAGAGGCCTTGTGTGTATTCTACAATATTATCTGCCCATGATCTAGTACATTGCTATGTTAAGGAAGAATATATTATGATTAGGCTTTTGCTTAGAAAGATCATTCTGGTTATATTATGAAAAATGAGTTAGCAGGGGAATATTGAAGACAGAAAAGCTGTTTTACTTCATTGCTTCCTCCTTGAAACACTTCGCTGTTTGGATTCCAGGCCACTGCTATCACCCACTTTCCATCCTATCTCAGCTGCCATTCCTGTGCCTCTCTCCTCCCTTCCCCTTCTCCCTGGAAAACCCCGTGGCTGTCCTTGGGATTTCTCTCCCCCACCCTGTTTCTCAACCTCCTCCCATCCCTTGATTCTACATAAAATTTATATGCTGACAATTCCAAATGTCACCCAGGGGACCTCTTCTTTGAACTCTAAATTCATGTTAGGGATTTCACATTAGCCGTTCCTTCTGTCTGGAATGTTCTTCCAATAAATTCATATTATTTCTGTTCTCATCCCTTTTAAATCTTTGTCTGAATGTCACCTCAGTGAGGTCTTCTCTGACCACTTAGTTTCAAAAGGAATCCTCCTCTTCATTACTCCCTAGATATTTTCACTTCTTTTATTTTGACCCAGTAATTTGTTGCTTTTTAACATGATATGATCTACTTACGTATTTTGTTTCTTATCTTCTTTCCCAACTATAATGTAAGCTCCTGGAGGCTAGAGATTTGTGTCTGCATGCATGCATATACATACCACACACACATTCATGCACAAAAACACACATACGTAATGATACTGAATTATTGTTATTAAAGAATAATTTATAACAAAATGAATAACAAAATTATAAAATTGTGGTGGTTGTAAGTAATCAAGCACAACCGTGTGCCAAGAAGAATCCAGACCCTGATGATGTAAGGATAAGTCACCATCCTCGGTGTAGCAGACTTTAATTCATCTCTCTTTCTGTGTATTCCAATAGCAAATTGTAAAATAGGTGCTTAATAAACATTTCAATTGACTCATGACCCAAAATATGCTCTTAGTAGTTTCTGAATTGTACTATACACAAAGAAACTCTGAAAGTGAGGTACTTTACAGGTTTTCTGCAGAATAGAACTTAAAAGGGTCAGAGAGTGTGTAAATGTAAATGTGCAGAATTGCTAGATAAAGTGCAATAAGAAAAAAGTTTTCATTTCACTCTTTCACTTTTTGTGGAGTTTTGTGTAGTGGTGAAGCATAAGAAAGTCTGGATTTTAATTCTAATTCTACAGCTGTGTGAACAAGGTCAGGTAACTTGGCCTTTCTGGACTCCAGTTTTCTTATTCATTAAACTGAGGTAGTGACATCACCTAATGCATGTATTTTGGGTGGGAGGAAGGAAAAGACTAAGTGGAATCATATTTATAAAGACCTGATAGTGAGTGACTGGTGGGTACCTAGTGAAGATGTGGTTTTATGACATTCAGCAAATATCTAATATCTATTAATAGCTACTAATTATTAGACACTGTCTTTAATTTTGAATATACAGTGATACAGAGTTCGCAAGTTCCCTGCATGTATTATTACCATTGTCACAATCAGCAGGTACTATCTTGTCACGAACCTCTGACTTGTAGCTCTCTCTTCCTTTTCCGTTCAGGCAACTTATTCCAACTAGAGAAATTCAACTTAGCGAGCATACGTGCTGTGCTACTCTGGTCTTGGAACAAACTCAGTACAGTGTGGCCACTGCCTCTACCACATCCCACTGACTGAGAATCATGTCATGTGGGGCGCTGTCGGTGACCTGAGCCTTCACGTGGTGCTGGTGTTGCCAGAGTCTCTGAAGGGGAGGTAAGGCGGGAGTGGCTTTTGTAAGATGGGTTCTGTCTCCTGAAGACGCCTCCGATAGTTTGCAAACTGGCAGAAGTCAAGGAAGAATGATAGTGCAGCCCTGAGGATGCAGCTTCTCCCTCTCTGAGATGAGCCTTTGGGAGGGCAGTGGGTTGGCATGGGCCAGCTCCAAGGAGGAAGAACTCGGCGATCCTCCTGCATCATTGCCAAGCCAGCACTGATACAATTAACTGGCTTGCTGAGTAGAGGGATCAATGTGGCTGAGAACAAACCAACCAATAAACAAAGACTTTCTGCTAAGGAAATAAAATATTGGATCTTAAAACTCAAACCTCAAGGAATAGCTACACGCTCATATGTCTTTAGCTTAAAACAATCAGCTTACACTCCCTTCATTCCATTCAAGCCTGGGTTTTTCTTCTCAATCCTTCATAGGAGGAAATATTGACAATACATATATCTGACAGAGGGCTTGCATTCAGAGTTTATAAATAGCTCTTACAACTCAATAAGACAAACAATCCAATTTAGAAAACAGGGACTAAAGATTTGAACAAACACTCTACAATAGAAGACATATAAATGCCCACTAAGCACATGAAAGGATGATGACCATCATAAGCTGGAAAGGGAATACAAACAAAAACCACAATGAGATACTGCTGCACACTATTAGAATAGCTAAACAATACTGATAATAAATGGTAAGTGATAATATCGAGTGAAGTTGAAGATATAGAGCAACTGGAACTCTTGTACATAGCGGATAGAAATGTAAAATGATCCTTTCACTTTGAAAAACTTGGCAGTTTCTTACAAAGGGAAATACGTACTTATCTAAACCCACATCCCAGTACTTGGTATTTACACAAGAGAAATATAAATGTATGTCCACATAAAGATTTGTGCAAAAATGTTCATAGCAGTTTAATTCATAACAGCTTCAAACTGAGAACAATCCAAATGTTGAGCAACAAACAAATATATAAGCAAACTATTATGTATTCACACAATGGGGTATTAGAAATAGCATAAATGAATAAAGTACTAATGCACAAAATAGCATGGATACTTTCCATAAACATTAGAGTGAATGAAAGAAGCCAGACACAAAAGGCCACATATTATATTATTCCACTTATATTAAACTATAGAAAAACCAAAACCAATTCTATAAAATGAGAGAATTGATCAAACATTGGCTTTGATGAGCTATATGGGATGAGACTGTATGGAAAGGGACATAAGAACATTTTGTGGAAAAACATGGAGGTATTCTGTATCTGATAGAGATGATAGGTATATGAACATATAAATTAATCCCAACTCATTAATGTGTACCGGTACATGTTATAATAAATTATATTTTATAATAGATTACAACTCAATAAAGTTGACTAAAAACAATAAATAAGAAAATTAAATAGTGTGCTATAAGGTGAAGAGATAGAAACAAAAAAAAAGTATATCATGCTAAGGGTGACCAGGACTCTGTGGATGAAAGGTAAAGTTGTCCTTGATGACAAAGCAGTTTTTTTAGTAAAGACATAGAATGCCCAAGGAAGTCTACTTTGCAGATATTTTGGGTAAGGATGCTCCAGACTGAAGAAACAGCTCTTGTAACAACCTTAAGGCAGAAACATGCCCAGCATGTTTGAAGGACACCAAGAAGTCCAAAATGACAGTAGTATGAGATCAGGTCAGAAAAGAAAGATGTGGTGGATGAGATGACACAGAGTCAGGCTATTATAAGGATTTTTAGGCTATTTTCTTTTACTCTGTAAAACAGGAGGCCATTAGAAAGTTTTCTGCATAGGAGTTACACAAGTTGACTTATAAATTAGTAGTATAAGTTTAGCTATTATGTTGACTATTGACTATGATAGACAAAGGTAGAAGCAGGAAGACCAGTTAGGAGGCTTTTGAAAGGATTTAGGTGTGGAGAAGTAGCCATTTTGTGGATATGTTTTGAAGATGAAGCCAATAGGATTTTCTGGCAGAATGGATGTTGGATATGAGGGGGAACAGAAAAAGGAGTCAGGATTCATAAAGCGTTTTGGCTTAATGTAGTAGACTGAGATGTGGAAGCCAGGAGATGCAATAGGTTTGAAGTGGATGATTGGAGTTCAGTTTAGGATGCATTTAGTTTTGGATGTCTAATTATGCAACCAGGTATAGATGATGAGTAATTAGATACACGAATAAGGAGTTTAAGAGAAAAGTCTGGGCCAGGGGTATAATTTTGAGTCATAGCATATCAAGAATATTTAAAGTCATATGATAGCATAAGAATCACAAAGGGGGAGAGTGTACATAGAAGAGAAGGAAAGGGAATGAAAGAAAGTTAAGAGAAAGCATGGAATAGTGAAAAGGAAAGGAGAAGGGAAATAATAATACTGGACACTCAATTATCATGATTAGGAAACAAAGAGAAATTCTCCAAGGAACTGAAAAAAACATGGCCACTGAAATAAGAAGTAAATGAAGAATGTGATGTCCTGAACACACACACACACACAAATTGAGTACAAGCAAAGAAATCAAATGCCCTGATAAGTAAGATGAGAATATGATTGTAGTTAGCAACGTGTAGAGTATTGTTGACCTTGACGAGAGTAGTTTCAGTTGAATGGAGGAAGCTTAGGCAAAAATTGGGAAGAGAAGTTGGAGATAGCAGTAGTACAGATAACACTTTAAGAATGGTTTGAAGCAAAGAGGAAAGATAACAAATTTTTGTTTTGTAAGATAACAGAAATAACAACATGTTTAAAAGCTGATGGAAACAATGATGTAGTGGGGAAAAGAATGTCTGGAACGTGAGTGGGTGAGCAGGGCTGGAGTCTAGTACCTAGTGAAGAGATTGGCTTTAGAAATGAACATGGAGAGTTTGCCTGTGTTAACAGATGGAAAGGTAGGAATGAGTATATGAATGCTACTAAATGGGCAGATAAAAGATTTCATGAATCTTTACACTGACCAAAAACTTAGAAATCATTATTAAAAAAGTTGCTTATCCACGAGGAGCCCATTATATTCATCCATCTCTTTTCTCTCCCTCTGACATAATCTAAATTTATGTGTTTACTTTACTGAAACCCAGGGCCCCAACATTGGAAAAGATTAAAGGTCAAAAGTATAGAACAGGCATGCTCGCTATAACGTGCTCTAAAATGTTCAGTGTTAGCTGGAACACTCTTCCTGGAAGACAGCTCACCACCCTGTGAGAAAATTCATTTTATATTGTATTTTTGACAACTCTGCTTGTCAGGAATCTTTCCCAGATTCAGAGTCCAACATGGTAACAGTCACTGCCGACTTTTTTCTGTCCTCAGGAGCAGAAAACCTACACCAGTTGAGGGCATAACTTCCCAAGTCATGTTTCTGAAGCTGCTCTTCTGGAAGATGTTGTTTGGCATCTCAGAAAGAATGAGCTCTATTCCTGAATGAGTGGAGAAATGGCTTTATACGCATCATACTACTCAAGGCACTGACGAGCCCTGTAGTAAAGAAACATCTTCCCCATTGACTTAGTGCTCCAAGAATTATTTATACATGGGATTACAATCCCTCTTAGTTTCAGCACAGCATATTAGCCATCGGTAAAAGTAAAAGTGGTCCTCTAAACAGCATGGTTGGGACACAGACTTACACGGTGACAGTCCAGCATCTGCCCTTTCACAGATGCAAGGTCTAGAGACTGCTTCTCAGACATGTGTGGATCCAACGTGTGAAACCCCCTGGGGCAGAGCCAAGGGAATCTGTATTTCATAAGTTTCCTGGAGACTTTTACGTGCACTGAAGTTTGAAAATTGCCTCCATGTGTGGTCTTTGGACCATCAGCACTGGCATCATTGGGAGCTTGTGAGAAATAAAAATTCTCAGGCCCCATCCGGGATTCACGGAGTCAGGATAATCACTTTCATGGGACTCCCAGGGAGTCTGTAAGCACAGTCAAGTTTGACAAGTACTGTCCTGAAGGACGGTGAGCTCTTTCAAGACTGTATTTCAAATTCTTCAAAAGAGAATGCTCTCATTCTTGTAGTCCCTTTCCTGTGTGTCATTCAAATCACCCCGGATACGTAGCTATAATCACTTACACTAGTGGCTAGAGATGTCACAGCCAGAGAACTTTTCAAGTCCACATGGTTTTGAGAATAGGGGGATGGCCAGAAATTTATTCCAGTGCCCAGTACCAGAGCTCATCTCTATTAATTCTTATCAGAATTATTAATCAAGACATATATACATAGCCAGAGTGGTAAATCTAAGAGTATATTATATAATAACAATAAGAATTCTTTAAAAGTTGCTAATAGTGAGCTTTTACTTTGTACCTGGTGCTGTTGAAGTGAATGTGTGTAAATATATGTGTAACAATTTATATCTGACTACAACCCTAAGACATTGATATAAGTATTATCACTCTTGGTAGCCTGAAAGAGAGCATAATTTTCATAAAATCCATTACTGGGGAAAATGAATGACAAGCAAAGAAAAAAACACACCAAACTAAGCTATTTAAATTTTACTGGATATGTAGTTTAGGAAGAAAAAAAGGCCTAAATATAAATAAAATAAAATTCAAACCATAAAACTTTCTCTTTTTTAAAAAAAGGGAATTTGCTTTACAGTTTCACTGATTTGGAGGTAGAAGCTGCTGAGCAGGCGATTACCTTGCTGAAGATGCAAAAGCAATTGGCAACAATCATACGGATTACAAGCCATTTAAGCAACCTCAATTAAATTAGTGGTAATTCTAAACTACTCCATATTACATAGATAGTGCTTTAATTTTTATGGAAATTTAAATTCTGGTTGTACAAATCCTAACTGTCTTACAGCGTACCAAGCTAGATTATTTTCATTTATCTTTGTGGAAATCTGCAAGCTGCATTCAAAGCTCTGGTAGGTGAATACGGAGACTGAAATCATCCCTGCAAGAAAGTCTTGCAAAGAAGACTCAAACATCAGGCCCATTTTGCTGGCTTTCCTGTGAGTTTCTACAAGTAGACTGTGTGGAATAAACAGACAATGACAGACTGAAGATCCCCAGGATTTAAAAGCACAATAGAATAGAAAATACACTGAACCAGGGGTCTGGAGCTCTGACTTAATTTTGATTCTGCATCTATTTACCATGTATCTCCAACTGTGCAAAGACTTACTGAGAAAGTCTCTTGTGAATAGTTAGCTATTACTGTGTGACAGAGAACCACACGCTTTCAATGGATTAAAGCAAGCATTTATTTCTTAAGAACCTGCATGTGCATGTTGGCTGAGGTTTGGCTGATCTTGGTTGACCTCACCTGGACATGGCTCCGAGTTATTGTTTGAGTCCAGGTTTATTCTACCTGTCACTCATCTTCCTTGGGCCAGCATTACCTAAGTCACATTCTATCTATGACCAAAGACAGAAATGCTAAAGGGCTAGTATGTTTCAAGTCCTGGTGTTGTGTCTGTCTACCAAATAGCTGACCAAAGCAAAACATGAACCATTCCTAAAATGAAAGGGAAAGAAGTCTACTTTGTCACTATGAAGCCGTGACATGGATGTAGATGACCAATAATTCAAGTTATCATGTTCTTCTCTTTTTCTTTAGCTTCCATGTCTGTAAACCAAGGTAGGTGGATTTCCAATCTACCAAGACACTTCCAGTTTTTAACATATTTCTGCAAATGCAGGAGAAATTCCATGAGATTCTACAGGCTATTTATAAACCACTGCCCTGTAGGTAGGATTCAATCACGCTTTATAGTTTATCTGCAGAGGATTTTTAAAACAATCTGAATTAATTGAAAATATTTCTGCAACTAGGGTATATCTCACAAAAATCCAGAATTCAATTTTTCTGGAAGGCACAGAATGTTTGGCAATGGTGATTTTGAAGAGCAGCTGCCCCTACCCACAGGGCATAGCTCCTGAGATAATAACTGCTCCTCCACCCCCTGACCCCCACTCTCTATCATCATACACCAGCCCACTTCACTTATTTATAGCACTTGCCTAAGCAGTGTGGGCAACTTTGGTTTCTAACCCAGGATTTCAGGCTTGAGTTCCTGTACTACTTCTATCACCAGTTACTTATAGGCCTAGAAAAGTCATTTAACATAACTGGGCTATATTTTTCTCATGTGCAAATAGAGAAGGGGAGTTCTCGAGTCTTTAAGGCAGCTGTCCCCAACCCCCCAGGTCATGGACTGGTACCAGTCTGTGGGCGGTGAGGAACTGGATCGCACATCAGGGAGTGGTGGCAAGCGAGCAAAGCTTCGTTTATATTTACAGCCGCCCCCCATCACTCACATTCCCATCTGAGCTCCGCCTCCTGTCCGATCATCAGCGGCATTAGAGTCTCATAGGAGCACGAACCCTATTGTGAACTGCATGTGTGAGAGATTTAGGTTGAGCCCTCTTTATGGGAATTTAATCCCTGATGATCTGAGGCAGAGCTGAGACAGTGATTATGTAATTATTTCCTTATATATTACAATATAATAATGATAGAAATAAAGTGTACAATAAATGCAATGTGCTTGAGTCATTCTGAAACCATTTTCTCCCTCCTCCCACTGGTCTATGGAAAAATTGTCTTGCACAAAACCAGTACCTGGTGCCAAAAAGGTTGGGGATCGCTGCTAAAGGGATTTGCTGCCCTACCAGCCCCTAATTCTAAAGATGTTAAATAAGAGAGTATGGCATCTTTCAAGACATCTCATGAGGAAAGGAAAGTGGTTTATTTTAAGAGACGACTGAGTGACTCTTCAAATGAAGATATGTAGCTGGGGAGCTGGAAATGGAAAACCAGCAGGGCGGCAGCACCTGCACTGTGGGCATCCAAGGAACCCAAGAACGAGAAGGAAAAAGAGATTGTTGAGTTAGGCTGAACATCAGCGAGATTTTCCTAATAGGCAAGTCTTTAAACTAGCATGCTTTCCCAGGGGGAGTGACAGAAAGTTATTTACAATCGGGACAAAGTCTTTCAATAACCCATCATAAATAGAATTCTCACTTCAACCTGAGCTGAGGACTCAAGGATAGATTGTTTCTTTCTCTTCACTCGGTAAGATAATTTATGGTCCAATTGAATAGGTAATGGAAAAAATCAAGTCCTGGGATAGGGGCTGGGAGACAGACAAATCCAGGCCATGTGCTCTTGCATTCTTTGCGCCTATTAGTTCAGTGCAGATAATTAAGTCAGCTCAGAAATGATGATCTATGTTGCATGAGGCCTCTGTGTTAAATAAGCATATACAGAGCATGAGTGTGGGTACACTGTTTTGCACATTGTCATCAGTGTGAAGTTTCAGGCTGTCACCCAGTATGCCCTGTAGAAAGCAGAGATTTTTGTTTTTCTCCTTATCTGCTGCACATCTTTTTTGGGAGGTATTTTGGGATAATAGTGCTTGTTATTCAATTATTTAAGACAGGGTGTTTGCTGACAACTGGATATTCTATTTTTTTCCTCTCTTCTTGTTGAATAGGGCTGTGCAAAATGGGTGAAGGAAAATAACTGGTGTGACTTGGGAATGAAGAGGGGAACCAACAAACTAACAAAGTAAAAGAAAGCAAGTAAAACCCTGTAACCCAGTTTTGTCAGCCAAAGCATTAAGGGTGACCAAAGAATAAGCTTACAGAAGCATTTTGAAGTGCCAGCTAAAATACAAGCTCTTCTAGAGGATTAACTTAATGAGAGCAAGCAGGCCCCTGGAATCAACTCACTGACACCCAGAGCAAATTTGATTAGAGGCATACAAGAAGGCAAACTGATTACATTTGTAATAATCTGTTATCCAAAGTTCTACCACGTTCATTCATTGAGCAAACATTTACTATGTATCAGAGTTATGCTCTTAAAAACTGAAAGAATAACAAAGGTTGTTTTCTATATACCCTAGCCCCGCCCCCATTCTGTTGCCAGTCCCCCAAACTCAGTAACTTCTTTGGCATTCTTGTGCTGCTAGGGCATCACCCCACATTCGTGAAAGTCATTTGAAAAATGTGTTAAGGATTTCACAAACTCAGCCTTGTGGATCTAGAGAAGGAACTGATGAAAACTGTGATGTGCATCATTAACAAGAACCAAAGTGGGGAGCACACAGGTGGGAGGAAGAGGACTATCTCAGGGGAGAAAAGCTTTTCAAAATATTGAGTCTCCTGCTCCATAGACAGGTTGTAAAAGAATACGTATTTTCCAGCATATAAGACGACCGGGTGTATAAGACGACCCCCTAATTTTACAGTTAAAACATAGGTTTAGGCCTATATTCGCTGTATAAGACTACCCCCCCACTTCCGAGGCTGTGGTCTTATACAGGGAATATAGGCCTAAACCTATGTTTTAACTGTAAAATTAGGGGGTCGT